>JAYEVE010000082.1:0-122372 GCA_036346375.1 Guadua angustifolia | reverse complement strand
CTTCATCAAAATTACGCACCTTTGCCTGCTTTTTAATTGCCCACCTTTGCCCATCACTTCATCAAAATTACGCACTGCTTGCACTCGCTTCTTTAATTGCCCACCTTTGTCCTCGTCACTCCATCAAAATTACCTACCTTCACTCTCGCTTTTAATTACCCACCTTTGTCCTTTGTTAGTGCTCTTTGTAAATAAATTTTTATCGTAAATTAAGTTTTTATTACAACATACGCATACATGGCTAGTAATAATAATTAGGCTGTTTGGCGAGCTCTGCTCCCAACCTGCGGAGTGAATCGTGAGCTCGCCAAATAGCGATTCGATAATCGCTCTGGGTGATTCCCGAAGTGATTCTCCAAAATGAACTAGAGTACGTGGAGTGAAAAAATCGCTTCTCTGATTCACTCCCAACAAAGAGTCGGTTTCCATAGAGTTTATCCTATGGATTAGTTAGAAATCTCTTTCAATGACGAATCATTTCTCTCGAGAATCACTTCTAACAGAGAATCGAATCGAGAGAAGCTCTACTAAAGCGCCTAATCAGTTCGTATCCTTGCAAAAAGAAAAGAAAGAAACAATCAGTGCATGGGAGCGGGCCCCACGAGCTCTGGGCTCTGTCCGGCTGTTAGGGACGGACGAACCACCATCACCACCACCGTCCGCTGTTGCGAACGCTCCGTCCACAGCGTGGTTTTTGTCCGCGGCCCCGCGGTGCTCGCAAAGGCAGCCGTCCGTTTCTTTCCTTGGCTCTCCCGTGCGCCGCGCCGGGCTCGGCAGACGGCACGGCAGGGGGCCGGGATCTGGGTCCGAGTCGGTTTGTTTAGCATTAACGTTTGGGGTCGGGAGCCGGCTGGCCGGCGTGGCGTGGCGCGCGGCACGTGTCTCGGCAGTGGCGCGACTTTTGACGTTGCGCGGACCACCGTGGTGTTGGCGTTTGGGGACACGGACGGCGCGCGTGTGGACCGTGCTGTGGAGTGTGTGGACATATGAGGTTTGGTCGCGCTTGTTTTAGCGTGATTTGATGGTCTGAAGTTTTGTCTGGTTACAGCGTCGCGCCGTTTGTGTTCATGCCTGTGATTTGTCTGTTGCGTAGGGAAGCGGATTCTCGGCCGTAACGGCAGAGGATCCTCGTCCGTTGTGTAGAGTGGCCAAACGGACTAGCTTAGTCCTTTTTACCAGGATTGCAACTAGGACTAGCTTACCTTTTGCCCCAGCAACTGTGCAAGTACGAGTAGTTTACTTTTTGTTCGTGCATACATTTTACCAGGATTGCCGTATATGAATTGCACGGTTCCTCTCTTTGAGTTTGAGTTTCATAGGACAAATTAGAAGCGTAAATTAATTGGCTCGTTGATATCTTTAAGGTACTAGTAGTAGCTTATTGAGGCGTTTGCCATGTGAACTCTGTTGCGTTGCAGTAGTGTAATATAGATTCCACACAATTTACTACGAATATGTACTAGGAATCTGCCAATACTCAATAATCAACTTAGGTTCTGTAAACAACGCCGGAGATTGAGTTAGGTTTTGATTTTTGAATATCGGAAGGCCACAGCGCACCACACCAGGCCACAACCACGGTGTGGCGACTGGCGAGTAGACTGAAGGTGGAGAAGAACGCGATGATTGGCCAGGACTCAGGAGGGAGGAAACACGGCTAGGCCTGGGCGTTCGGTTTAACCGAAAAATTCGGTTTCGGTTTTCGGTTTTTTGGAAAATTGGTTATTTCAAAATGAAACGAAATATGTTTGAAAATTTCGAAAACCGACAATTCGGTTAACCGATAATTCGGTTTGGTTTTGTTTTAAACCGAATTAACGAGAATTGATTGTTAGGATTCAAGAATCACCACCACCACAATCCACAAAGAACAAATTGTCCGACGTAAGCGAAAATTATGCATAATATTGAGAATTAAATGAAATTGCGAACAAAACAATATAAGTTTGTGTAAATCACTGTTGACATTATTGAGAATTGCTTGAATTAAATATGAGAATTGGAAGAAAATTTAAGTCCCTAAGGGAAGGTGGTTGAGCATCCTTAACACATGAAGAAGCAGATAGGAAAAGCGCATATGAAACAATCAACAAATGAGCAAGGAAATACGAGATGCTGCCTACTAAATACCACTAAGTAATTATAATCCGGTTAGTTCGGTTAGTTCGGTTAACGATGTATAAAACGAATAAACCAAATAAATTCGTTATTTCAGACGAGATAATCGAATCAACAACCGAATAATTCGGTTTCGGTTTTTCGATTATCGGTTTCGGTTTTTTCGGTGTCGGTTTTCGGTTTCCGGTTTATTTGCCCAGCCCTAAACACGGCTGCAGGGAGAATTTTTTGCGGACCAAGAAAAGTTACAACTATCATATCGTTTACCATGAGAGAGCTAGAGGGGTGAGTTATGAAATCCACTATTGATTTGTGCTTTTAAATTTATACAATTCTCAATGGGTGAAGTTTGGAAGCACCTTCCCGGCCCATTATATTATTTCGACAGGGGTTTTCCAGATGAAACGGATACGATGCTATAACGGTATACTCTATGGGTTTCTCGGTTCTTTGTTTTGGATAGGTGCAATCAAGCTTTTAAAACTTTTGATATTGTTATATTTTAATATTTTTAGATTGGATACATAAAAATTATATCGTAGATTTATCTTAAAAGCTACTTTCAAAATATTGTAATATTATTTAGTTTTATAAATATGTCACAATAGAAATTAGCAGTTAAAGTTACATTTTAGAGACTATACTAATGTTCAAAACACTATGTTTTAGCGAACTAGAGAGAGTACATAATTTGTCCAATATTTCCGTTCACAGCGAATGATCGAAGGGAATTTTTGTTTGTACATGCTTTCCTATGTACGCACACGCGCATGCACACAGATATATATGTGTGTGTATATATAGAGGCATTATTCTTCAGCTGCGTGTAGTCTACGCGTGGGGTATTTAACCTAACCCGATCGAGCCATGCAACACACTAATCAGCGAAACGGACTACACCAGTTACGTGTTCAAATCGATTAGTTAATGCATTTTGTAGTTTGTACACGAATATGTTTGCTCTTTGTTTTGGCCATATCTTTTTATTGATAGCTCCGATTTGCAAATGGTTTTCACTAGTAGTTTACTAATGACAAGAAGAATACAATGGTATAAGTCTTGCTATTAAATATTAATTTTACTGGCTGGTAACAGAAATTACTATTTTTATAACATGAAATTACTACATCTACAACTAGAATTATTATCATATAGTAAGTTACTATTTTTACAACATGAAATTACTACATCTATATGTAGATGTAGTAATTTCATGTTGTAAAAATAGTCATTTCTGTTACCAGTTAGCAAAATTATTGTTTAATAGCGAGATTTATACCATTTTATTTATCTCATCGTCAATAAGCTACTGGTGAAAACCCTTTGCAAATCTGAGGTACCAATAAAAAGATATCGCTAAAATAAAGAAGAAACAAATTTATATACAAATTACAAAACGTATTAACTAGTTGGATTGACTACATAATTGATTTGGTAGTAATTGCATTTGTTATTCTATAGTAAAATGTATTTATGATTTATTACCGAATTGCTAGCAATCAGTATGGTGTGCTTTACATGCGCTTCTCCGACTAGGGCGTAGAATAGCTAGCTATTCTATGCTTAGGAGTAGAATAGTGCTATACATACATACATACATACATACATACATACATACATACACATATATATTGTTTGTATGAGCAGGTAGAGTTAATACCGGTACATGCATGTATGCGGGTACACCAAACAAAAGAACAGAATGGAGTATCAGTAGCACCACTATATGAATCATCCACTTTTAAGGGGCGTAACCACTAGGGAGACTTCGTTTGGCTCGAGCTCACCTTTTGCCGGTGTCAACAACTGTAGCTGTTAATTTGGAGTATGAAAGACTATGTTTATTATATTTATCTCAATTTAGCTCGGTCTGTTTTAGTTTCTGATTTAAAAAAAGAAATAGCTTAGCTTTTTAAACCATTCCTCTATTTTCATTCTAATTTCGTCGCTGCGCTTTCCCAAACAGTAGCTGTTGACTAATCATCACTTGCCGATAGGAAAGTTTTCGGCAGCCAACTATCCATCCTCAAATCATTATTATACTCAGAAATATCACTTCCAATGATACGTTGTATTACTACATATTCTTCTAAAAAAAGTAAATAACATCGCTGTAAATTGAATATCGTCGAATTTGATTAGGCATAGCGGATTTTTTTTAAAAAAAGAAAAATCATCACGTGTCCTCTGCACTAGCTGCACCTAGAGGTGGACACTGAGGCCGGACTCTTTTGGGCCAACCCGAGGCACGGCACGGTCCGAAGCCCGGGCCGGCATGACACTATAGTATAGGTCGTACCGGGCTTAAGAACCAGGCACGATGGGCGGCCCGGCCCGGCACGATACTGTAGCACGGGTCGTATCGGGCCCAATGACCCAAGACATGGGAAGAAGCTCAATATGAAAATCACCGATCACAGAGCATAAGCGTTATAGACATATCTAACAGTATAAACACCACCCTTGCCGTCCGACACGAGAGAGCGGGTTAGCTCTCTCACCCGTTGTCGGCGTATTCCACGAACGGGCCCGTGATCTGAGGCGGGTTTTGTTCGGCGAGGCGTCTTGGTGGTGAAGCTAATCGAGAGGGCGAAAACCTAGAGGACTCCTAGCGGAGGGTTTGGCGCTTATGAACTAAGGAGAACCGACCATTTTTACCGTGTTCAAGCCCCTTGTAAGAAGGGTAATAACCTTACGCTGCTAGATTTAGTATATGATGCTTTGAACTAGTCTGAGTTCTCGTGTTACAAAGCGCATCACTAGCTTTCTCTAGTATTGCTTGGTCGATGATCTAGGATCCGATCCCCTTCCCCATGCACCCGAGGGCCCTTATATAGGCCGGGCTAGCGGGGTAGGTACAAGGAGGGCCATCATCTTGATCTAAATACATTTAATGCTTTCTCTCGTCTTGTCCCGTTCCTCGGCCTCATTAAATGCCCTCTGCGTGCCCTTGCCCGGTCCACGGATGGGACTCCTTGTGACAGTAGGTGAGGCGTCGAGAGGAATGGGCTTGTTGCGAAACCCTTACTCTTGATAAATGCGCTATGGCGAACTGCCGTTCGACGCGATGCGGCGGTGGAAGGAGCCTTGAGGCGGCCACCGTGTGCCACCTTCTTGCCTTGCGGCGGGCGGCGAGCGTCCTCGCCAATCGCTGCGCCACCCGCCACGCGATCGGGCGCCGGGCGGCGGGCGTGCTTCGCCCACTTTGCTCACCGGCGCCACGTGGACCGACGCCGCTGGCCGTGGCGCGATCGCCCGCTTCGATGGCGGCCGCCACGTGGTGGCGCCGGACGAGCGGCGTGCTCGCCCACGCTGCCGGGCGCCCGTGGGCAAACGCTGGCCGTGGCCGCGATCGCCGGACGATGGCGGCGCCACGTACGGGTTGGCGCCGGCGAGGCGGCGTGTTCGCCCGCTGCTCGCCGGGCGCCCGTGGGCCGGCGCTGGCCGTGACGCGATCGCCCGCCGATGGGCCAAACGCCCACGTGGAATGGCGGCGGCGGCAGGCGTGCTTTCGCCACTGCTCACCGGCGCCACGTGGGCCGGCGCTGGCGGCGAACGCGATCGCCGCCGATGGCGGCCGCCCGTGGGGCTGGCGCCGGCGGCGGCGTCTTCGCCCACTCGCTGCGGCGCCACGTGAACCGGACGCTGGCCGGCGAACGCGATCGCCGCCGATGGGCCGGCGCCACGTGGGGTGGCGCCGGCGGCGGCGTGCTTCGCCACGCTTTCGCCGGCGCCACGTGACCGGCGCTGGCCGTGGCCGTGATCGCCGCCCGATGGCAGCCGCCACATGGACCGCACTTTATGCGGTGGAGAGGTACCCTAGCGTATATCTGTTGAGATAGCCGGGACCTGCCTAAGCGCGAGCCTCGACTCCTTTTAGAACCTTCATTAATGCACTTCAATGCTTAGTGCGCTCTTGGGCGAGGCCACCACTCATGAGATCTGACCGCCGGTCCCTGGCGTATCTGCGGTTTTCCTTAGGACCCGAAACGGCGCATAATTTTGCCCTTCGTGAACCGTCGATGGGGTGCGCGCATATATAGATGCATCTGCATTGAGCGGTTCACGCCTTCTGTTTTCTTGCGCACTTTGCTTTCTTGTTCCTTCGCCTCTTTTTCCCAAAGCTCTTCGTCTTCTTCGACTCGCCATGGTGAATCCCATCCCAGCCTCCACTGTCGACTCCATTGCCGTGAACCGGATGGGGATTATCGCGCCGGAAGGCACCTTCCGCTATCGACCGGGGACCGCCACGCCCGTGTGCCTCTCGGATGAGATCGTCCTGCACACCTGAGCCATGATGGCGGGCCTTCTTTCGCCTTTTTCTGAATTCTTTCTCACCGTCCTCCATTTCTACGAAATCCACCACCTTCATCTCACCCCCAATTCCATCATCTTCCTCGCCATCTTCGCACACCTCTGCGAAATGTTCATTGGGGTGATGCCGAACCTTCCTCTTTTCCGCCATTTCTTCATTCTGCGCGCCACCAACGACGACGAGGTAGTGGGGAGTTGCTACTTCCGCCTCGGGGCGGATGGCCTCCGCTACATTCCTTCGGACCGGTCCAAGCGGAGGGCATGGCGCGGCGATTGGTCATACATCGGGATGACAATGGCGGAATCGGCGCCTGGGGTGCCGCCGGACGGCGCAGACGCCCAGAAGCTGGAGCTCGCGGTCGAAGAGCAGCGAGCTCAGCGTAATGGCGTCGCGTCGGCGGTGCGGGGCCGGTGAACGGAGGGTCAGTAGCCGGACTACGGCGGGAGGATCAGCCCTCTTCAGCCGGCGCGTTCGGCCCTCGTGGCGATACAGGCGACAACGACTTTGACAGCAGCCGCGTGGCGGGACGTAAGCCCTTATTCTTCTAGTTTCCTTCGCACATGTTTCTCCTGCGGCTTCCTACCAACCGATCCGCCATCTTTTTCCCTTTCTTGCGACAGCGAGGGCAACTTTGAGGAGCCAAACTGGGCGGTGGCTTGCCGCGATCTTTGCCGGTCCCGACGGACACACCTTTTCGGCGGAGGCCTTCGCTTCGCCGACTTTGGAGCACGCGGGCGCCTGCGGGTTGTTAGGCTACTCCGCCGATGGACTCCACGGGACCGGCCGTGATCCGCCTCGCGACCCCAATGTCGAGGCGTGTGCTGCCGCCGGTGATCAGACCCACGGCAGCGGCGGCCGCCGCCCGACATGCGGGCTCGGACCCTAGAGGGCGAACCCACGGACAAAGCACCGCCACCACGGCCGGCGTGGCGGTACCCCTTCAAGGGCGGGGCACAGGGCGCCCATGGCGGCTTCACCTCGGCCGCCGCTTCCGCCAAGACGGCTCCGGAGCCTTCACCAGGCGCCTTCTCCTCGGCGGCAGCGATCATGGCGCAAACAATCTGGCCGCGGGAGCTCGGGCCACCGTTCGGCCAGGCGGCCTCACGCTCCGACGGCCGGCTTAAGCTTGAGGCGCCACCAAGGCTGCCCTCGGAACGCGCCAGGTGCCAACACCCTGGCGCCCAGAGACGGCGGAGGCCTCTGCGGGCGCCTCCGCCGCCGCCGCCCAGGTCGGAGACATGCACGCACCAGCGCCGCGAGTTCTTGCCCCTCGCGCGCCGCCGCTGCCATGGCAAGCCGTCGAACTCTTCACCCGGTGAGCGAGATGCGCGGCACTAGGCACCGTTCTTCCGCCGCCTCGAGCATAGTGCCCGAGCGGCCCAACAGCTTGCCTCGGTGGCGGCGAGCTGGGGGAGGCGGAGAGGGCGAAGAGAATTGGCGCGAGAGGGCCAACACGACCGCAATCTGTGTGGGCGGAACAGGCGAGACACGGCGGAGAGGCCGAGGCGGCGAAGACCTCGACACTTGAATCGCCCGTGCGGCGCAATCTCGCGACCATCTTTGAAGAAGGCGTTCGGCGCACCAAGAGGTGCACAGAACCCTTGGGCGTGGCCGAGTCGCCTGGAGGACTCGGCGCTTCAATTCGCTCATCACGACCAACCGAGCCGCGAAGCGTTCGAGACTCCGCCGCCCTAGCGCTCGCTCCGCCACGGAAGGGCGCCAGGTCGCGATCATGGCATAACCTTACGGCTGCTCACTTGCCCGGCCAGCACGCCGCCTTTGATCCCATAAGCGGTGGTAGCGGCGGATGTCGGGGAGACGCGAGCGGCGGCTCGGCGAGGCCTGCTGGTGCCGTGCTGCCGAATCGTGGGCCGAATCTTTGCAGGTGGAGCAACCGGTCATGGGCGTCTCCACCCCAGCTGTCGGCTAGCGACGAAGAACTTCGACTTGGCGGGGCGAGTGAAAGCGCGGCTTTCTTCTGTTCCCTTTTTGTTGCTCTTGTTGATGAACTGCGTCCGAAAACCCTTGGACAATCCTTTGGATGAATGTTAGATGTTTAATCGTTATTCATGCGTTTGCTTATTTTTGCATGCTTGAATTCACCACATTAAGCTTGTTAGGCGGTAGTCATTCGACTTAGCCAAGGCGCTTTTTAGAAATACCTAATTTAGGGTAGCGTTTCTAAGTCTCGCCAAGTGATTTCATCTTGTTGTGATCGCGAGCATAGATTATCGCGGACCACATAAAATGTAGGTGAAAAATGCCCTAACTTTCGAACAAGGAGCATAAGACATAGCGAGGTCTTAGCGTCGAATTTCATGTGAGATCATCGCGAGTTTCAACCTTCCGAACTTATACCGATGATCGCTAAAAATATGCTCTGGTAGTACGCGCGTAAACAACAAGTTCTCGGAAGTGTTCTTAGGCGAAACACTCAGCGGAGCGACCGGTGTGCTTGAGAACCAACGAGGCGTCTGAACCGTGTAGGAGTCTTTGTGCCTAACGACACTCAGATGACTTGGTCTCATGAGGCGTTAACACTAGCACATTTTCTTTTTATCATGAGGAGCCGTTGGGTTTCAACATTTGCGATAACCATGCACATCTTGACCTAACTTCGGGATATGATCGCAAAGAATGGCCAAAGAACGCCAGATATAAGCGCTTATCTTATTTTCGCATGCAGCGGGATGAAGCGACTTGGCGGCGAAACTGACGGAAGGCTGGCGGCTCGGAACCTCGGGCGGCGACCCGAGCCCAGGCGACCGACCTTACGGCGCGGGCGACCGACAACCGGGCGCCGGCGAAACCTGACGGAAGGCTGGCGGCGGCTTCGGCACTGGCGGCGAAATGAGCCACCGGGCGACCCGACTTTTCGACAGCCGGGTGACCCGACAAGCCGGCGCCAAGGCGAAACAGACGGAAGGCTGGCGGCGGCTTCGAGCATTGGCGGCAACCTTCGAGCAATCAGGCGACCAGCCTTGGCGCGGGCGACCAAGACAAGCCGGCGCCAGGCGAAAGCACGGCGGAAAGGCTGGCGAGCAGCAGCTGGGCAGGCGGCGACCGCCGAGCCATCGGGCGACCAGACTTGGCGTCGGGCGACCGGCAAACCGGGCGCCGGGCGAAGCACGACGGAAGGCTGGCGAAGCAGCTCGGGGGCAAGGCGAGCGACCCCGAGCCAGCTGGCGACCAGCGAAGACGCAGGCCTTTCGAGGAGTAAGCCCGCATCGTTATGCTTACCTACTTGCGTCTGACTGACTCTGAGAAGGTGAGTAGGCATCCGGAGAGGTATCATAAGGTAAGCTTTAAAAACATTCTAAGCCCGACATGAAGTGTCTGGCTCGCCTGTTTGGACCCTAAGTCCTTGTGAAATACCAAGAATTCGATCAGTGGCGCCATGTGCTCAAGCGGCGAAGTTTCTGGGGGTGGCATTAGGCCGCCGGCGCTCATGGTGACGACCAGCGGTGCCGAGTGGAGCCAACCCGAGGCGTGCGAGCAGCGTCGAGCACCGTACCTAGCCCGCCCCGGTCGCCTAAGCCAAGTATACCCGAGCGTCGAGGATCGTCATGGATTCCACAAAGGAATTAGCAAGCGCCGCGGAACGGCGACATTCATGCGCATATTCGCCACTCAAGGCACAATCGAAGAGGAATAATAATGGCGAAGCAAAAGAGTTTTCAGAACACTTTATTCGATCGCCCGGCGGTGCCGATCGGCCGAGAGAAGGGCGTACCTCAAAATTTGGCCGAACAAAGCTAGCTGGTACCTACAATTCCCTAAGGGTAGAACTTAGGGCGGCTTCGATGTTGTAGGAGTTCGCGACTCCTCGCCGTCCTCGATATAACCGCCGTCTGCCGGTAGATCTGAGACCACCTTGAAGGGCCCTCCCACCGGAGGCGGCTTATGTAACCCGGCATCGTCTGAATCTGCGCAGAAGACCGGTCACCCGCCGCGATGTTCTCTCGGAGACCGGGTGGCGTGGTACCGCTGAGGCTCTGGCGGTAGCGGGCGGCGCGGAGGCAAAGACGATCCGCACCTCCTCGAAGGTTGACATCTTCTCGGGAGATCCTCTTGGTCCTCTTCGTTGAAAGGCGGAGGCCTTGGCCGGCGCGGCTTCGGAGGGGGGAAAGCGACCTCGGCGCCATATACCAGAAGAAGGGTGTCTCACGGTCGCCGCAGTGGGCGTGGTGCAAGCGACCACAGCCTGGTAGGGAGTTCTTCCGTCCATCTTGCACCCGCTTGTGAGTCGATCAAATGCCCTTGTCTTGAGGCCCTTGACACTAAGCGCATTGGCGCGTTCCGCTGACCGTTGCTCATGGGATGGGCCACGAAGCGAAACATACCTTGGTGCCCATTTCTTCCGCGAACTCCGGAAAGCTTGTTGGTGAGCGGGTGCCGTTGTCGGTGATGATGCGGTTGGCGACTCCAAAGCGGGTGAAGATCTGGCGCGATGAACTTAACAACGGCGGCGGCGTGATGGCTACAAGATTGCCTCGGCCGACCCACTTGGTGAACTTGTCGATGGCGGCGAAGAGGTGGGTGAAGCCCCGTGGCCGAGAACGGACCCGGGATATCGGCCCCGGATCGCGAACGGCCAAGATAAGCGGGATGGTTTGCGAGCTTAAGGGCTGGTCGGTGGGTTTGCTGGCGAAGAACAAGCCGCCAGCGTCCTCGCCGGCTTCGCAAGCATCACGGAGGCGGTAGGCCAATAAAATCATGGCGAAATGCCTTGCCGACTAGAGTCGGCCGGACATATGGCTCCCTTTGCGCCTCCATGGATATCGAGAGCAAGCTGCTCCCCTCTTCCCGAGTGATGCGCCGGTAGAACTCCGTTTACGCTCTGGCGATATAGGTCCCCACCTACCGAGTATAGCACTTGGCCTTCGTGCAATCTTCTCGGTTTGAGCATCATCGTCGGGGATCACTTGGTCACGCAGAAGGCGGGATAGGGTCCATCCACCGATCCTCCTGCCCAAGGCGGCGACCACTCGGTGCTCGCTGGGTACTCCTTGGGCGAGCTTTTCCCCAGTCTTGCCTCGGCTGCCAAAATCTTCCCTCCTGGACCCGAGGCGGGCGACCGCCTTCCCTCCTGGATTGGAGGCGTGGATGGCATCGCCTTCCCACTGGCCGGGAGGCGCGGCAGCAACTGCGTCGTCCCCACGGGTCGGGGCGCGGCAATGACACCATCATCCCCACGGTTGTGGGCGGCGATGGACTGATCGCGGTAGTCTTTCCTCGAAGACCCCGACGGAGCAGAGCCCTTGAGGATGCAAGCCGGGACGGCCGTCCAAAGGTGATTGTCACGCAGCAGGGATATGAATATACCCCAAACCTTCAAAATAGCGTTCCATTCTTCGGACCTCCGCGAGCACGCCGCCATGGTGGGGTCGGAACATTGGAACTCCTTCCGAGCTTGATTAATGACGATGAGGGAATCTCCCTTGACTTAGAGCGCCTAATGCCCGGTAGCAAAGCGATGCGCACCCGCCAGTGAGACCTTCATACTCGTCCTTGCCTTGGCCACCCTTGGGGCGGTAGCCGCCTGCCTCCATGACCAGCAGCGACTTATGTGCGAGGGAGAAAAGCTTCTGAGTGGGCCGATGGTACTGGTGGCCATCTTCTCCTTCATCTTCGCGATCAGCGTCGCCCCTCTGGCGATGGCGGCCGATTGCTCGGAGATGTGGGGATGGTGTTGCGGCGATGTGAGAACAGCCGGATGAAGTCGCGGCGACTCCCCTTTCTTGTTCGAGGCGTGGAGGTCATCCTCCACACCGAAATCTCTGTGAAGGAGCCACGAAAATTAGCGACAAAAATGTCGCTGCCGTCCCCACGAGTGCACCGAGCCCTCGGGAGATTCAGCAGACGAGGCGGGCGAATTCGTCAAGGCCGTTGGGAGGTAGTTGGCCATGACCTTTTCAGATCCGTCATTTGCCCGCACCATCGTCGTGTAGATTTGGAGGAACTCCTCCGGGTTGGTGGTGCCGTCATATTTCTCTATGGCACGGCGAAACTCGTCGGCCGGCACGCTTGGCCTTGGCCGCCGGGAAGAAAACGGCACCCGACGCCGTAGGGGGAGCCGCTCATCGAAGCCGGTCGGGGACGCGCATGGGGCGCGAGGCCGGCTCTTCAAAGTCGGAGGAGTGGACCTCCTCCGGTCTGGCGAAACCCGAGAGGACTCTCATTGTCGGCCGCCACACGCTTGCCATGGCGGCGCTCTGATCCGGATGGCGCGGCGAGCGACGCGAAAGTCATCACCGCACGGCGGCGCTTCGTCGAATGAGAGCGAAGGTCCCCACGGTTCCTCGAGGCGGGGCCAGGATAGCGCTGCGCCCGTTCCTTGACCCGCCCACTGGCGAGGCCCTTCTCGTTAGGCGACTTCGAGGCTGAGAGCGCCTCGCATCGCCATAAGCGCCGAAATACCTTCGGTGCTGGCTCGAGAGCCCTACCCGGTCAGGCGCATCCACGAGGCCAACAATGCTTATGCCCACGGAGTGGCGGAGATCCGCCGAACTCCACCGGGTGGTCGAGAAAGAACGCAGGCGGCGCAAGTTCTGGCGAGGTGGCGCCTCCATAGCCGACCGGCCGCGAGGCTGCTCCCGCTTCCGGGAAGCGGCGGCGCCGATCTGCGGGCGGGCACGCAGCGGTTCCTCGGCCGTGACGGCCGAAGGCGCCTTGGTCGTCGCTTCGCCCGCGAGATCTGGTGTTGCGGATCCGCCATCTTCGATGCGTGAGCACGCCACGAATCGCGAACACCGAAGTCCGCCGGAGTTAGCGGAAAAAGCCAACCACTAGCCCCCTACTGGCGCGCAGCCGGCGTATTCCACGAACAGACCGTGATCTCTGAGCCGGGTTTTGTTGGCAGGAGGCGTCTTGGCAGAAGGCTAATCGAGGCGAAAACCCTAGAGGACTCCGTAGCGGAGGTTTGGCGCCTATGAACTAAGGAGAACCAGCCATTTTTACCCAGGTTCAGGCCCCCTTGTAAGAAGGGTAATAACCTTACGTCCTGCTAGATTTCGTATATGATGCTTTGAACTAGTACAGAGTTCTCGTGTTACAAGCGCATCCGCTAGCTTTCTCTAGTATTGCTTGGTCGACTGATCTAGGATCCGATCCCCCTTCCCCATGCACCCGAGGGCCCTTATATAGGCCAGGCTAACGGGGTAGGTACAAGGAGGGCCATCATGCTGATCTAAATACATTTAATGCTTTCTCTCGTCTTTGTCCGTTCCTCGGCCTCATTAAATGCCTCTGGCGTGCCCTTGCAGTCCGCGGATGGGACTCCTTGTGACCAGTAGGTGAGGCGTCGGAGGAATGGGCTTGTTGCGAAACCCTTACTCTTGATAAGTGCTGCTATGGCGAACTGCCGTTCGACACGATGACGGCGGTGGAAGGAGCCGGCGAAGCCACCGTGTGCCCACCTTCTTGCCTTCGGCGGGCGGCGAGGCGTCCTCGCCAATCGCCACCGCCACGCGTGATCGGGCGCCGGCGGCGGCGTGCTTCGCCGCCACTCGCCGGGCGCCACGTGGGCAACGCTGGCCGTGGCCGCGACGCCGCCGATGGCGCCCCGCCACGTGGGCTGGCGCGGCGGCGGCGTGTTCGCCCACTCGCCGGGCGCCCGTGGGCCGACGCTGGCCGTGAGCGCGATCGCCGCCCGATGGGCCGCCCGCCACGGCTGGCGCCGGCGAGGCGTGCTTTCGCCCACTGCTGCCGGCGCCCGTGGGCCGACGCTGGCCGGCGAACGCGATCGCCGCCCGATGGGCCGACGCCCACGTGGTTGGGCGCCGGCGAGCGAGCGTCTTCGCCCTTTGCTTTCGCCGGCGCCACGTGGGCCGGCGCTGGCCGTGGCGCGATCGCCGCCCGATGGCGACCGCCACATGGACCGCACTTTATGCGGTGGAGAGGTACCCTAGCGTATATCTGGCGACACGATCTCTCAATTTCTCACTCGCTCATCCGTTTCTCTCAATCTTGATTGTCTTTCTTCCTCACTCTCTCGTTGCCCTCTCTCTCGCTCATATTCAGCACATCCCCCTCATTCCAAGAATAAATAAATTTTAGTTCTTTTTTTCATAATATTTTTGTCCACTGTCTTAACTCCATGTGTCTCTGATTCCTTATCTCTCTTCACAATAGTGCAAATGGGCTGGGCCTGGGCCGACATGGCACGAAGCAGACACGAAGCGCAAATGAGCCGTGTTTGGACTCGCCGAAGGTGAGCTGGGCCGATCCGGCTCAGCACGGCACGGCACGGTGAGCACGACGGACCGTTGCGGTCCGACACGGTTCAAGCACGAAGCACGATAAATCCATACCGAACTGATCTAATACGGCACGACGCCCACCTCTAGCTGCACGCCGTGAGAAAACACTTGGATAGCACACAAAATACCGTGCACTGAACTCCAGAGTCGAGTCGAGCTGCATGCGTCGTGTGCAAACCAATAATGAGCACGAACCAAACCATGGTCCTCGGGAATTATGGCGTACACGGTGACTCGATCTGTGCCTCTGATCGATCTGTTCCATCGGCCAAAACACGTACGTAGTCCTGGTACGTACTAGTATTTCCTGGTCCAGAGAAACATGAGTACTGGATAGTAGTAATAAGCATGATCTGGTCCATGCACGTACGTACATGGGACCATGCATGCATGGAATCTGCTCAGAGGCTAAACACATGCATGGCCCGATGGCCGGCCGTGGTAGGCTGCATTTCCTGCACGGCCTAACTACCCGAACTTGGCCGTTGGGATCCCATTTCCCTCTTTATGTTGAGCGGAGATATATCCACTTGGATAGTTGGATTAAGTGGTCCGTATCTGTCCCCTTAATTTTACATCTTTTCAGGTCCGACACAAGGTAAATCCATTAGTAGGAGTAGTACTTGGCAAGTAACTACATTGTGAAAAGAGGGTGAATTGATTGATACGATGGTCCTGGCTAATACGTTCTGGGTTTATGACAAAGCCTGGTTAAGAGAAGGAACATGTTGTTGCTCACGATATAGAGACACAACTGTCCAGCCTACTTACCATTCCTACACCAGAAACAATTAATTAAGCTACAATACATGCATGCAACCATGCTTTAGTCCTTTCGGTCTCCCCTCGTATTGTATAAAAGTGTTCACGCTAGATTGCTACTGCACATGGTTAATTGACTAGTTAACATTGTACTATCGTTCATTGTTGAAGCCACGTGTCTACGAGTTTTCACTCTCGCTTCCCACAAAAGCAACGGCCCAGGATCGCTACACATGGCCGGGTTCAGGGCGGAACTAGGGCTGGTGCCGGTATGCCATAGTATCCTAAAATTTTTTAAAATGCTTGAAAATGATCTTTTTAATGGACTAAATTTATTGATTAAATTGGTTTCAATTTCGATAGTTTGGAATTTTAAGATCTTAGAACCATTTATACTGTACTTTTAGTAAATTTTAAATACACGTGTTGGATTTATAATGCTATGTACGGAATTTTTGTACAAAACTATATAGAGTCGTACGTATGAAGTGTACATATTTATAAACAAAAATTCTAGCTCCATCACTGACTGGGTCGACTAGTTAACAACAATATTGTATAACATCATTTCAAGATAAATTGCATCTATGATCAATACCCGGAACTTGTGGGAGCTATTAGCTAGGAGAGGCTCATCCATCTCGCAGCTGTCAAATGCATGGAAAACTAGGTATAGAAATTAGTAGAACACCAAGTAGCTATCGTCGTTGTCGCGGTACTGTGTGCACGACTGTAGTTACATGAGGGTGGCACGTGCAAAGATGCCGCCGTTCATAACTCCAGGGGCCACCATACTTGGCATGCAGCTACCGCCTGGACTTTGCACCTAACGGGGTACACTGCCACTTAAAGTATATCATCATATATGTACCCTATCAGAAGTAGTTACGGAAACACGGTACATTTGAGTTATGCTTAGAGATTCGGCTTTATGATTCGCTACTTTCACTACTACAGATCAGACCTTCCATATCGGCTCATCGGTCCGGTTGGATTTGAACCCGTATTGATGAGGACATCGATCTGCAGTTCATTAGCTCTGAGGTATCGTGGGCTTCGATCTTGGTTAAGTAACATGAGCCGTCTGATGCTCCCTATCGATCTTGGTTAGGTTACAAACCGTACTAAAAAGCGAGGGTATATTAGTACCGATTAAGTAACATGAGCCGATCTTGATGTGAGGGCATCGATACCTCGATCTGGTTAGATATTCTGAACCGGTACTAAACTTCGTTCGGCATACTTTAAAAGGAATGCATATCCTAATCTATTCAATACTGGCGTGGGTGGGTGGGTTGGGAGTGTCTGTGGTGGCATGCGGGAGGTTCGAGTTCGAGTCTTGAGTTCGTCATAATTTTTAGATCGCGAGAGGCTTTAGTCGGTTAGAAGTCCTGAGCACCTTTAGTCTGGATGGGGTTGTCGGTTTGACAACCGACTAAAGCCAGTTACCAACCGGGACTAAAGGTCATTTGTGTAGTAGTGTTTTTTCTTCTAATTTCTATTATGAATATGAATCTTGTATCCTAAATCAGTTCGGGTTCAACTGACATGTATACCAACGAAGGTAGAGGACATGCATGCCAGCACGATGAACACATGCATGGGTGGAATGGAGTTTAGCTTAGGATGCAAGTTAATTAAGGAAGAGTCCCATTTGTCATGTGGGAGTAATTGGTATTCGTTTTCTCTCAATGTGATAGGTAGGGTAGAACTTACCTGCACGTTTTAAACTCAAGGTAGAAGTAAGCTCAAACTTTGGATTGATAGCCTTGTGCGCGCAAATATTGCACCTTCTGACGTGGCTACCTACGACGACGTACGAGTCACGGTGAGTTGGATGGGCCTATACACGTCGATCGATGGCTTAGCGAGGGAAGAACAAACACATCATGCAGGACGGCAGATGTTGACCGCGTTTGCCATATGCCGGCATGTAGCAAACGGCAGCCTATGCGTGCTGTTGGATTTGGGCTGAGGAGCAGGCAACGGCGGGGAGGGGTTGGAGTTGCCAACGGCGTAACCCTATGCGCATAGCGTCCCTAAGGCCCTCGGCCTATGAGTGTAGTCGACGCAGCCCACGCCAGTGCAGTTCGGCCCAGCGAGCGCTGCTTTTTTTCTCTGTTCTTTCTTTCTTTCTTTCTTTTCTTTCCTTTTCTTTTCTTTTCATGTACTTACATATTTTTGCCAACTATTTGTAGTAGGTTTTCATTACTATACACTATTTGTGTATATTAATTTTTCCATTTGTTCAGCTAATTGCCTTGATTTGTTCACTAATAGTTTTAAATTGCTTCACTAATGGTGTTGAATTGCTTCATGAACATGATTTGTTCAGCTAATATTTTTTAATCTAAACTGAATGTCGTCGACAAAATTTTTGTAACGTCGTCGATAATTCATTGGAACATTGAAACCAAACACGTGAACATTGCCCATACACCTCGTAACTTAATGCATGGAAATCGACGACGAATTATTGGATAGTTAAAACCAAATATATATGTGTCATATAGGATAAATTGTTCGAACATTAAAATCAAATGGGTGGAACATTGCTCCATTCTCCCCTAGAACTTAATAAGTGGAGCATCTCTAATGAACTATTTGATACTTCGAAACCAAATATTGTGGAACATTTTATTTTACCTACCGGAACATCCAACACTTGCTTTGTTAAATATAATGACTCATATCTAGCCTTTTAGAATTTTAAAAAGTGTGCAAGATATATACTAATAGGATTAGGATTCCCAATCCTAATAGGAGAAGGATTCTGTCGATGATCGGGATCGCCTGACCGCAAAAGTAAAAAGGGATCTGTGTGAATGAGGGACCGGGAAGCGCTTCGCTCAACAATGGTGCGGACGTAGGTCGGTGCGTGGCGTCAACGAGTAGGAGACAACAAGCTATACTGGTTTGAGCCCCCACGAGGATATGACTCGTCCAGTCTTCTCCGGTGGCGGAGGAAATTCACTGATTGTGAGTACAGAGGGTGGATTACAGCTCGAGCTTTAATGCTCTGTTTACGTCTACTGGTCTATGGCTAGTGCGTTGGTTGTCCCCGTACACTTGCCCTACGAGGCCTTATATCCTCCTTGACGTCGCGTAATCGGTCGGGAGATTCGGGGTAGTGGCCGTGCGCGTGAAGGTGGGCATGAATGCCCCGAAATGCCGCCCGCGCCTTAGCGCCACCACGGGCCTTGGGAACCGCCGAGTAAGCGCATTCCTTGAGCCAAGGTCGGTCGGCGGAACGGACCCCTAACCCTAAGTTTGAGGTTGTCGGGTACCAAAGATCGTTCGGTCTTGGTCGAGGCCCTTCTTTCATCGCCCCAAGCTAAGGGACCCTTCTTTGGTCGTAGCGTTGACTTGTCAGAGATTTCCTAGTCCTCGTCAGCTAGCCCCGCAGGCTCAAGGTCGAATAAGACACCTGGATCGGCCTCAAGCACCTGTCGTTGAGCGGACCTCCGGACCTCCTAGCCCTTCGGTCGAGGTCGGGCGGAGATCACCAGGAAAGACCTCGGCCCCAAGATACCTGGCGCCCCTTGGACTTCACGATGTCGGTACGGAAGAAAGACCTCGGCCCCAAGATACCTGGCGCCCCTTGGACTTCACGATGCCGGTACAGATCTGATTGGTTAGTGGAGGTGCCTGCGACGCCTTGAAACTGCCGCCCGGTCTTTAATTGCGCTTGTCCAATCGTCCTTGGCACGACTTTTGAGGCGCCCTTGGCTAAAAACTGGCCACGACCCGAGCCTATAAGCCCAGGCCCTCTGCGATCTTCGAAGAAAGGATCTTCCGGCTTCCTTGCGCTCCTTGTCCCCCAACCTTTGCTCGCGCAACCCCCTCTTCCTCGACCAAGCCTGAAAAGCGGCCGCCATGGCGAAGCTCGGAAGAAGCACCATGTCGCAGGCGAGAATGAAGGAGCTTGAGAGCCTATGGCTGCTTGACCCAGCGATGTGGCGGTTGCTGGGCGAGACCGAACCACACCCGGGGCAGCGAGCTTATGCGCAGAGCACTACACGCTCTTTGGGTCGGACAGGAGAGCGACTTCATGGCGGCTATCCTTTCCCACTGCGAGATAGAGCTCATCAATCTGGTGCTCAATTCCATCCTCCTCTTTTCCATCTTCTCTCATCTGTGCGAGGGGTTCCTTGGAATCCTTCCCACCCCCTCGCTCTTCTTTCGGTTCTTCTCTCTATTCCGCTTTGGAAAAAGACCCGTGGTCGGATGCCTCTACTTAGGCTGCGCAGAGGAATCCATGGGCCTTCCCAAGATCGATCTCGAGGACTCCCTCGGTCAGTGGATCGGCGGTGGTTCTATCTGAAAAAGGCGGGCCAAGGCGGCTAGTTCGATGGAATCCCGATCACAGGAAGAAGAGACCCCGAGTCATCGACCTAGAGGTCGACGAAGAGGTCATCGCCGCCATACACACTCTGCGCCACCAGCGGCCTCACAGGCGGCGATCGCTGCGATTTCTGTGGGCAGGGTCTTCCCCCGGAAGAGGGAAACCCGTTCTCTGAGATCACGAAGGCGGCGACATGACCCTCGAGGGTATGTCTGGTGCGTCTTCTTGCCCTTGAGACTTGTTCATTTTTGCCCTTCGGATCCTCTTGACAGCTCATTCTCTTGCAACGCCGAAGGAGTCCTGGATCGCCGCCAGAATGAATGAGATGTTCGGGAAGGGGGCGCACGACTATACCCTCAATCCCCCTGTCCCAAAAAACATACTGCGCCGGAAAACCGAGGTAGGCATTCCCGAGCCTTTCTTCAACTTGCACTCCATCGACGCCTTTCCTTGATCGCTCGTTGTGTTCATAGGACCACCAGGAGCTTCTTGACCTTTGCTAGGAGGTTGCTCCATTGCGTGAGGCAAAAGCAAAAGGGGAAGAAGAAGCCGCCCTCGGGCAAAATGACGACCGTGAGGCTAAAAGCCTCACGTTGAATGGGCCGCCCGAGCAACGGTAGGGACTCCCATGGTCGAGCCCCTGGGCTTTTGCCTGCGCTTCTTCAACTTCTGACATGTCTTCATCTGCAGCAGGTGAGCGCGGCGACCGCCGCCGGGTCTTCGAGCCCTCAAACGGCCCAAAGGTCCCAAGAGGGGGGCCCCGGGACTTCTGTCGCGGGGGACTTAGATCCACCGTGGGCCTTAAGGTCCCAGTCCGGGGGTACCCAGAAGAGGAACGCCTCCTCGACCTCGAGAGGTCAGGGTCTTCGTCAGCCTCCCGCGAAGCGGAGACTTCCGACCCAGGTAGGTTTCTCACCCTTCATTTGCTCTACCTTCCTTGTAACTTTAGAGCTTAGCAGTGGCTCTTAATCGCAGACCTTGAGCGCCCGAGCTCAACACCTGTCCGTATTGACAATGACTATTGTCCAGGGTGAGTTCGGGTCTGATGAGGAGGAGGAGGCGATTATGTCTTTGGCGCCCGTCGACCTTGGTGAGGCGCATTCCATCGAGCCCTCGAGCCACCCCAGCCGTGAGTTCGACCAAGGGCTCGACGATCCGGATGAGGAAGAGCTCCTCCCCGCGACCAGCGAGGACTACGGCACCGGTGAGGTAGACGCCGAAGACGACATCGACCCGCCCAAGGCCGCCGAAGAGGATGGCGCCGGAGGCGCCCTCGCCATGACCGCCGAGGATACCCCGACCGTGGCGGTCGTGGCTCTCCAAGCCACCGAGCCTGTAGACCCCCCTGCCGCGGGAGGTACGGAGGCCCGAGCCGTGGGCCAGGCCAAGAACACCGCAGAGGAGGAGGCCAGAGACCCTATAGCTGCGGGGGACGAGGCCGCCACTAAGACCAGGCGCGAAGGCGAGTCGAGCCCCCTCGAGGTACGGCCGCCCACAGCGGAGCACTCGAAGACCCCCCCAAAGACCAAGCGGCAGCTGTGGGCGACACCGCCCCAGGAACATCGGGCAGTAGTTCCACCGCATACTCCCGCACGGCCTTTGAGCGCCGTCTCGCCTGGGTACATGAGTTTTCCTTGATCCTTTAGCTCGAGTTTCTCTTTTTTTTGTCGTTTCCCTTCTTCTCTGTCGCTCTTATGGCGTGTACCGTGCTGATCCTTTGACCTCCACAGGCCATCGACTTCGTCTCCCAAGGGCTGCAAGGCCTCCAAACGCACTCAAGCGGCCAAGGCCTTGCTCGACGTCTTTGGAGGCGCGTGGCGGCACGCTCTAAGCTCTTGGAGGACACATGGCCGGCGGGAGGAGGCCGCGCAAAAGGCGGCAATAGACGCCCAGGAGATCACTGGCCTCCACGAGGTGGTGAAGACGCTCGAGGCCACTCACAAGGCCGAGCTGGAGTGGGCCATCACCTCGGAGCAGGACCACGCGTACAAAAGCCATCGAGGACGAGTGCACGAGGTCGCCTAGGGCGCTTGAAGCTGAGCGAGCCAAGGCCGAAGAACGAAACAAGACCGCCGCGGACCAGGCAGCCGTCTCCTTGAGGGCCTCCCCCGAGCTCGAGGCCAAGATGAAAGAGCTCGAGGAGAAGCTAGGTCGGGCGAGCAAGGCGGCCAAGAGTGCCATGGCCCAACTTCAAGAGGAACATGCCATCAGGTCAAAGCCTCAGCAAAACCATCGACTCGAGGCGAGGTCTCGACCTTGAGGGCCAAGGTAGCCGAGCTCGAGCAGGAGAAGCTCGCACGCGAGATGGCTGACCTGTAGATAGGATAGACTTCTTGCAAGGCTTTTGTAAGAAAACGGTTCAATGGAACAACTGTATTTCAGCTAAGACAGTTTGATGTCTTAGTTTGTTTTATCATTTCTCGACCACAAAATGTCCCCCCATCATGCACTTAGCCTTTTTCGGTCGTGGCATATCTCGTCCAGCCCCCGTTGGGCTCAAGGTCGAGCAACACCGGCCTTGGGCGCAAGTTAGAAATCCTGCAAGGCCAAGACCTGCAAGATCGAAAAGGTCCACAGGGAGCAAAACATGGTCGCACGAGAAAAAACTTAGGATCTAGAGCAAGGCTCGAGTCATGACAACGTTTTCTTGTATTTTCGTTGGACCCGACTCTGAGCTTAGTTTGAACCCTAAGCGCAGGGGGAGTATTGATCACGAAAGTGTAAACACACGTAACTTCGGCCGTGGGGGTGAAGGATAAGCCCCGACACAGGCTAAGACCGGCGCTCATCTGAAGGTCGGGCTGAGCTCGAGCCAACACCAGACATAGAAAAAGGGCACGCAAAGACAAATAATGACAATTGAACAAGAGCTTTATTGAAATTCAAGGTAAAAGGGTTACACATAGAATTTGCGAAGCTGGTCAATATTCCACGAGCTAGAGAGCTCTCTGCCATCGGGCATCGCTAGCTGGTAAGCCCCCGTGCGATCTGTTGAAACAACTCTATAGGGGCCCTCCTACCATGGGGATAACTTGTTGGTGTTGGACGAAGCCTGAATCCGCCTCGGGGCTGGGTCCCCAACAAGGAGCTCCTAGGTCGTGCCGATCAAGGCGCATGTCGGCGAAGAGCTTGCAGTGCTTGCATACGATCATAGCGATTACGACATCTTACTTCTTCGCGAGTAAGGTTAAGAGATCTCTTGCTCGAAGTCGATCGATCGACCAAGCTAACCTCAGCAAAGCCAGTGACCTCGGGGAGGCGGGATGGCTTTGCATCAACACCTAGTCGGAAGGGTGTGGACCTGTTGCTCGGTGACCGTGGTAATGCTGAATAGACCATAAGGCGGTGGGAAGTTCATCCACCCAGTGCGGTCGTGTCGTTCGAGCTCATCGACACTCGCTTTTGGCGCCTTGAGCGATCTGTCTGGTTGGCGCGTTCCTTTGCTCCATTACTCTGCGGGTGGGCCACGAGGCATAGCCTACCTTGGTGCCGATGTCTTGTGATACTCCTAGAAACGACTCAGCGTAAACGAAGTTCTATTATCGATAATAATTCGCATGGAACCCCATACACGGTAACCACGAGCAAAGCGGAAGAACTTGATAGCCGCGACGAGCCGTGATGATCGAGACAGGTTAAACCCGATCCATTTGGTGAAGGTATCGATGGCGGCGAACAAAACTTCTTCCCCGATGCGTCGGCGGAAGGGGCCGAGAATGTTCAGCCCCTAGGTTGAGAAAGGCCAATCGGCGAGATGGTGCAGGTCGTAAGCGGTTGATGCGACTTAGAGCATGAAACTAGCGAGCTAGGCGAGTGCGAACAATATTGCGCTGCGTCTGGAGTGCGGATTGGCGATAACCCCATGCGGAAGCCTTCCGACCATGGTCTGAAGAAGAGTGTGCCCCACACGACCTGAATGAATGTCATGTAGCAGTACTTACCCTCCTCCGCGGTGACGCATTTTGTCAGGATGCTGAAAAGATTCCGACGGTAAAGTTTGCCGTCCAAGAGCTTATACGAGCTCGCCCGGCGCTTGATCCTGCTCTTTTCCGCTGGCTCGGCCGGGAGCTCACCCGTCGCCAGAAAGCGATGGATCGGTTTGGCCCACAAGGGGATACCCTCGATGAAGGTGACCAAGGCCCCCCGATCAGAGATGGAGGGGGATACCAGGGTTTCCAGGATCACATCATGAGGCACGTCGTCGTCGAATGACCCGAGCTTGGAAAGAAAATCTGCGTTGGAGTTGTCCTTCCGTGCCACATACATGACCTCCAGGTTCTGGAACCACTTCTCCATCTTGCGCGTCTCGGCGAGGTACTTGGCCATTGAATCGTCCGAGCATTGGTAGCCCTTGTTGGGCGGTTGATAACGAGTGCGAGTCGCCCTTGACGATCAGCGGCGAACCCCTGAGGCCTTGCAAGCTCGGAGCCCCACCAAGAGAGCCTCGTACTCCGCGGCATTGTTTGTTGCGGGAAGCGAAGCGAACAAGCGTACCTCGACTTAATAATACCTGTGGGGTAAGAATGAGAATTCGGCCCGGCGTTTGAAGGACCGTGAGTTGTTGAAGTACATGACCGGGGCTTCTCCTCGCCGACCTCGAGCTTAGGAGCAGTGCGAGTGCTGTTCGACTCTGGTCGGTCAACACCCTCGACTTAATGGCCGTCTGCGCTCATGAGCGGAGGTCAAAACAGCCGACTCCATGGCCCACTTGGCGATTCGTCCTCCAGCCTCTGGATTACTCAAGATCTCCCTGAGCGGGAAGTTGCTCGGGACGACCACGAAGTGAGCCTGAAAATAGTGCCGAAGCTTGCGCGAAGCCATGAGGAGGGCATACAGGAGCTTCTGGACCTGAGGGTAACGCTCTTTCGGTCCATGGAGCACCTTGCTAACATAGTAGATCGGGTGCTGCTGCGCATTTCGCTCGGCCACTAAGACAGCGCTGACGGCCTAGGCGGTGGCCACGAGGTAGAGCAGCAACCTCTCGCCTGGCTGCGGGGTCGTGAGCAAGGGTGGGGTGGATAAGTATACCTTCAACTCGTCGAAAGACCGCTGAGCCTCGGGCGTCCACTCGAAGCCCCCGTGCTTGCGCAAGGCCTTGAAGAAGGGCAGCCCTCGCTCACCGAGCATGAGATGAACCGTGAGGCGCAGCCATCGACGATGGGCATTGCACACTTTCTATCAACTTCGGAGGGGCCATCTTCTCTATCGCCTCGATCTTCTTTGGGTTCGGGCCGACCCCTGAGCCCCCGATCATGTAGCCTAACACCTTCCCTGAGGCAGCGCCGAACACACACTTATTCGGATTGAGCTTGATCTTGTGCTTGTTCAGGTTGGCGAAGGTCTCCTCGAGATCTCGAATGTGGCTGGCTTCGGTGGAGCTCTTGACGATGATGTCATCCACGTAGACCTCGAGGTTGCGGCCGATCTGAGGCTCGAAAGTCTGGGTCATCAGGTGCTGGAAGGTCGCGCTGGCGTTGTGGAGACCAAACGACATGGTCGTGTAGCAGTAGGTCCCAAACGACGTGATGAACGATGTCTTGCTTTCGTCGTCGATCGCCAGCTTGATCTGGTGATACCCAGAATAAGCGTCTAGGAAACTCAACGGCTTGACATTTCTTTGTGGAGTCGGCGATCTGGTCGATCTTGGAGAGAGAAATGTGTCCGGGCATGCGAGTTCAAACCTGTGTGATCCACGCACATCCTTCACTTCCCGCCCTTCTTCTACACGATGACGGGGTTGGCCAACCATTCGGAGTAATCAACCTCACGAATGAAACCGGCCTTGAGCAGCTTATCAAGATTCTCCTTGATTATTGTGACCTTCTCAGGAGAGAAGCGCCGCAGCTTCTAGCGTACGGGCCGGCAGTCGGACCACACCTGCAACCTGTGCTCGACCACCTCCCGCGGGATGCCTGGCATGTCTGCCGGTTCCCAAGAAAATACGTCTTTGTTGGTGTGGAGGAAGGTGATGAGCTCGAGTTCCTATTTGGAACTCACTCGGTAGAGCGTGGATGCGCGGAGGATCCCCCTCCTCGGCGGCACGGCCTTTGTAGCCCATTGGCCGATGATCGCCTTGGCGGGCGACACCGTGGTCGCCGTGGGGCCTCTTGAGGTAGCATGCGGCGAGGCCAGGCTTGAGTCTCGCAAGCCGTCGCCGCCTTGAGGTCGCCAGCGCCGCGATGATGATGCCGGGTCCGGGATCTTCATGCATCGGTGGCCGTAGTGGTTGGCCGCCATGAACTTGACGAGGCGGGGCGTCCGAGGATGGCGTTGTGAGGGAGGTCACCCTCGACCACCTCGAAGGTGATGAGCTTGGTGCGGAAGTTATCCGAGGCACCGAAGGTGTGACGCGCGAACCACGCCCCGGAGGTGGTCGAGCTCCGGGAACTATCGAAGAACGGAATCGCGATGCTCGACCTTCGGCCAGAGTTTGCATCCGTCGGCGCTGGCAATGACAAATTGAGGGAGCTGCTGCCGTCGACCATGACCCTCCCGACCATGGTGTTGTTGATGGTCGGGGTCACAACCAAGGCAGTCTTGAGGTCCTTGGACATACCTTGGGGGGCATCCTCCGGCGTAAAGGTGATCGTGTGACCCACTTGCAGGGCTGGTCCATGGATGTCGTTGGTGGCACAGTAAACCACACGCGGCATCCTTGATCTCATGGCGGGTCGGTATGCCAACGAACCGCCGAAGATGGCGTCGATCCGTGGGTCGCCTACTTTGAAGTCCAGTCGAGTCGGCTGGTCTTCCCGATGTTTACCCTTCGGGCTGGTCTCCTTCCTTCGGGAGCGTAGGCATCTCCCCACGCCCATCGTAGAAGGCCTCGAGCTTGGCCTGCCAAGCCCTGCAGCCTCGCAGGTCATGGCACGGGGTCCTGTGAAATAGGCAAACTTTACCTTCGTCGAACCGAGGCCACCCCTCAAAACCTTATGGGCGGCCATCGACTCTTGCGTCTAGGCCGCCCCGTCCGAGGTCGGTCGCCGCGCCTCTGAGGTCGTGATCGGTTTCTTGAGGCGGGGCCTCTCCTGAGCCGAGTCCCGCACCTCCATGACCTCGCGGTGACCATCCGTCGAAATGGTTGCAGAGGTCGACCACCTTCACGCTTGCGGTCCCTCTTCCGCTTCTTGGCGGTGAGCCTTGGTCGGTACCCTTGGCGCTGAAGGGCTGCCTGCCGGCCGCGCTAAGCTTACCTTGGTCGTAGTCGCGCTTCCAGTGACTGCGTCATCCGCGTCCGCGTAGCGCTCCGCCATGCGAAAGAGCTTGCCGACGGTGAGCTTCGTTGTGATCTCCAGGTCTTCGGTGAGGCGATGGTCGCGGACGTCGAACTTGAAGGCCTTGATCACAGCTTCATTAGACACACTAGGGATCAGGTTCCTAGTGCAAATGAACCGGCACACGAAGTCGCGGAGGGGTTCATTCTTTCCTTGGATCACTCGGTCGAGTCCTTCTCCTGCTTTGGGCGCTCGTGCGACTCACGGAAATTGAGCGGGCGCTCTGGATCTAGCGCCCGGCGAAAAGTACTTGGTTTACGGTTGAAGAGCCAGTCACAGCGG
Source organism: Guadua angustifolia (assembly GCA_036346375.1). Taxonomy (NCBI): domain Eukaryota; kingdom Viridiplantae; phylum Streptophyta; class Magnoliopsida; order Poales; family Poaceae; genus Guadua; species Guadua angustifolia. Next base: position 95,015 of record JAYEVE010000082.1, on the reverse strand, counting down.
CCCGTCCAAGACGGTAGGGAGGTAGTTGGCCATCACATACTAAATCGCCTCCGCGGCTAGGATGGCGATGGTGTAGATCGAAAAAATTCGTCGGGGTTCTTCGTCGTCGAACCGCTCGATCAACGCGCTTGAAGCGAGCCGCCACTTGCACGCCGCGAAGGTCGTCGAATCGCCAGCGCTTGTTGTATCTTGCGGACGGTAGCGCGCTGGGAAGGTTCTCGCTATGCTGCTGAGTTGGATTCTGATCGCTTTGGCGTCTCGCCTGCGACCTCGGCGACCCATGGCGGTGGGCGAAACATCACCGGGAAATCTTGTAAGCATTCATGGACCCGTCGGCGCCTCGGTGGGGCGTCGGTGAAAACTGACGTGCTTTCTTTGAAGCGAAATCAGACATGCGAGTAAATCGTCGTACCCGTCCGGTCGCGCTTCGAGGAAGCGGCGAGGCGATGTCTGAGGACGAGTCTCGAAGCTGCCGCGCGAAGCCGGCGAGTGTTGGCGCCACTGCGAGCTGCCGTTGCTCCTCAACAGCCGGGACCAGCGAGGAGGCCTGGCTGTGGCAACGCAGCTTCATTAGCGCCTTTGTCCAGCTTCGTCCGCTAGAACTGGCGAAAAGGCCGACATCGAGCGTCGGCGAGATCGATCATGACTTCGTCTCGATTGCGCGAGGCGCTTCGCTGAAGTGAGGGACTGGAGCGCCTCGAGATGTTCCAATCTTCTCGAGTTCCTCTCGCCGGAGGGCGGTTATAGCACAGTTGATGGCAACTGGGCCATCGGCGAAAACATCTTGAGGGTCTTGGGCTGCGCTCCCCCTCCTCAACGTCTGCGTCATGGCTAGCGGCCATGAGGACGAATCGGTTTCGCAGTGGCGGAGAAGGGGAGAACAGAGACGTGGAACTTCCATGCTCGGGGGCCGTATTCGAACCCGAGCTCGCGGAATACGCTGCTGCAGAGGACGCCATACCTTGAAAATCTGGGACTTCTTTTGGTTGAATGAAGCTCTCGAGCCCCACGGTGGGCACCAGCTGTCGACGATCGGGATCGTCTGACCGCAAAAGTAAAAAGGGAGCTGTGTGAATGAGGGACCCGGGAAGCGCTTCGCTCAACAATGGTGCGGACGTAGGTCGGTGCGTGGCGTCAACGAGCAGGAGACATCAAGCTATACTGGTTCGAGCCCCACGAGGTAATGACTCGTCCGGTCTTCTCACGGTGGCGGAGAAATTCGCGATTGTGAGTACAAAGGGTGGATTACTGAATCGAGCTTGAATGCTCTGTTTACGTCTACTGGTCTATGGCTAGTGCGTTGGTTGTCCCCGTACACTTGCCCTGCGAGGCCTTATATCCTCCCTGAGTCACCCATAATGGTCGGGAGAGATTCAGGGTAGTGGCCGTGCGCGTGAAGGTGGGCGTATCGCCGGAAATACATACGTCGCCTTAGCGCCACCACCCGGGCCTTGGGAACCGCCGAGTAAGCGCATTCCTTCGAGCCAAGGTCGAGGTCGAGCGGGAACGGACCCCCAACCGCCCAAGTTTGAGGTCGTGCGGGTACCCGGCATCGTTCCGATCTTGGTCGAGGCCCCTTGCTGCATCGCCCCAAGCTAGGGACCCCTGCTGGTCGTGCGTTGACTTGTCAGAGATTTCCCGGTCCTCGTCAGATTCCTATTTACTTTGGAGAACTAAGGAGACTATATAAACCTAGGGAGTGATCATAAAGATCCCAGACAACCAAGAAGTCACAAGCAACTCATGTAGAACAAGAGGTGCACGAGAGGATTTGAGGCTAGATTATTTTTTACTACTAGATTCTTGTATAGATGTAGGAGCCAAATAATGTGATGACGGATTGATCGGCTCAAGCACACGTGAACGCCAGGTTCAAGAGGTTCGAGGCGTGCTAGCCGAATTGATCTTGCAATTGGCAAGACAGATGGAAAACACACTCAAAACTAATCTAATGTGATAATCAGCAAGAATCTAAACAGTTATTTAAAGCCGATTAAATTGCAAGTAACAATAAGTCTAAATAGCTTGTTAAAGCTGATTAGATGGTTAATATAGGTAGATTTTCTTAAAAAAGGCAATACTAAAAGGATCGAGTTGGTTTGGAGGGAGGTGAATAGGCAACTTTTAAAATGTTAAGTTCAAGTAAAAGTCTTTAGCACTAGTTAAAAGGAATCTCAATTGCTCAAATACTGATGATCTAAGAAATTCTTCAAGAAAGCACAGATAACACAGAAGAAGCAAGAACTAGCACACTTGAGAGCAAAGATCAATAATAGGAAATAAATAGAGAAATGCAAAAACTGAAAGTAAAAGGAGAGACACAAGAAATTTTTTTCCCGTGGTTCAGAGGCAAGCTCATACTTCCACGTTAGAGCACTTCTGACGAAGTATTGCTCCCCTAAAGTTAGTCGCAGTAACTTTGGTCTCCACTAGTGTGACTCTTTCACCACTTCGGTGAGATGAGTTCCAACCTCTCACAACAATGGTGGCCTTCCGCAGTTCCTTTTGGACAGGTCGCACCAATCATTTCCTCCAAACCATCTAGGGATGCTCAGTTCTAAGAGTAATAGACTATCCACAAGCTCTGTCCCTTGGTTTACTAGCACAGTACTAATTAGACTAAGTTTGGAGTAAGAACACTTAGGAAATGTAGAGTTTGAGTTTAAAAGTGAAGAATGATCTCCTTGATGGATTGAGAGCTCTAAGGTGTTAAAAAAATCAAGGAGATGAAAAATCTTATCAAGGAATACCTTGGTAGAGCTTATATAGCCATTTGAACAGGAGCTAACCGTTACAACTGCCACAGTAGCTGTTGGACGTGTCAGACTGTCAAAAATTGGATAAGCTCAACTGCCACGGACTTTGCTTGATTAAGCTTCACAAACTGCTCTTTGCACTCCGGACCAAAATATAGCCATAAGCATTTGCGTCGGACTAAGCTAGTTAGGTCTGTTGTACATAGGCTTTGGAAATATATTGAGTCTGGCATGAGAATTGGGAATTGCATGTTTGCACCGGACTGAATTTTTTTGGTCTGCCGTAGATGGAATTTCAGAAGGAGCTTAATTCGGTGGACTTTTGGAATGCAAGGGATAAATAACTAAGAGATACACATTTGTGCCGGACTAAGAAGAATATTGGTCCGGCGTAAACACGAGGTAGCGCCAGACAAGATTTTGTATCAGTGAAAGATGATCCAGTGTAAATGGTGTACGTTCGGTTTAATTTTTGTCTGACTAGTTTTCAACGCCGGACTAAAAGGGAATGGTCCAGCGTAGTCTTTAATTTGTACCGAACTGAATTACAGAGGAAATCAGGATGGTCCAACGTGAATGGAATTTGACTGAGATATCACTGGACTAAAGAGTAAAAGAAATTATTGGGTGCAACGTCAATGGAATTTAGTGAAGTAAACGCCGGACTAAGGGATAGAAGGAATATAATGGGTCCGGCGAGAATAAAAAACTGTTAGTTTAGGTGAGGATTGATCTTAGTGGGGAAACAACTTTGATATGATCTTGACTCCAAGCAATCTAAATGATTTAGCCTATGAAACAAGATTCTCACTTGTGCATAGTCCCCCTTTATAGTACGGCAAAATCAAAGAAACCCTAGCTACTTGGCCTGAATCATCTCCCAAGCCAAAACTAGTAATAAAGGTTCTTAATCTTGACCTTTTTGCTTGATGCCTTTCTTAGATACCAACTCAAGAATTCTTATCACAAAGTGATCACTGACTTGATCATCAACACCAAAACCCCATAATCATATAATTTAAAAATTAGGGGGCCTAAATGTTTTCAATCTCCCCCTTTTTGGTGATTGATGACAACACACCTACTCTTTGTCAATGACAACTTAATTTATCTGCGAAACAGAGTTAGCTTTACAAAACATGTATAGTATTTGTAAATGCTATAGAATAAATATATGTTCCCCCTAAATATGTCCAAGAGAGTAAAACAAGGTAAAATCATCAAGAGCACATACATTGACCAATTTCAACCAAAAAGGAGCATAATTTAAACTTTGATCAAATAGATATTAGACAATTAAAGCAAATAAGACCACAAAGTTGGAGAGCATAAAGACCATTTGCAATTCCATAAAGTTTAAAGCAACTTGATGACAGCACAAATAGCACTTATCTAGACTTAAGCTCCCCAACTACTCCCCCTTACAACTAATTCTCCCAGAGAACTAACTACTCCTAGAAATTCTCCCCCTTTGGCATCAATTGCCAAAAAGGTCACTACTTGCGCGTAGAGAAAGTTCTCTTGAGTAGACTAGAGACTTTGGAGGGTAAACTTTTTCTTGGAGGAGAGACAATCTGCACTTCTTCTTCAGACTCTGCTGGAATAGATAGACCAGGGGCTAAAACCATTGCTTGCTCATGCCAGCTGGGATAGTCTGGATCTCCAGGCTGAAGAGTGCATTTGTGGAAGTCATCTAGTAGCTTGCTAAGGACTCATTTATTTCTCTTAACTGCTCTTCAGCTTTTTCTTGAAATCCATGTTGACATTCATGCAAATCAAAATCTACTTTGCTGGTGTAGTCAATATGATCTCCCAGGGAATTTGTTATCCAATCAATAGAGATAGCATAACTTCAAATCTGCTGTCAACATTTTGAGTAAAACGACCAAGTTCAGCATCTTGCTTGTTAAGCTTCTTGTTAACATCATAAATCCTATCCTTTAGGATTTCTTGGTTGTTCTTTACTTCCCCAATCCACTTCTTTAGGTCCCATTGGTTGCTTCTGAGTATGTCAAACCTTTTGAATGTTTCATCTCTAAACAAGGTTTGTTCCTCATACTATTTTTTGGCCATCTCTAAACATGATATTGTTGCATGATCTTCATTTGGTGATCATGCCTCATAGCTACCAGTCTTTGTTCTTCATATTTTGTTTGAAGACCTCTCTGATTAGCATAGTACTACGACATGGTCCTCCTCAACCTGTCATCCTCCTCAAAGTCGGTAGTGGTGGTGAGGCTGATGGTCCTTCTGTCCCATCGTCCCAAATGATGGTGGCAATGAGACTTAGCAATGGTGTGACACTCTTGTCACAACGACATGGCGGTAGTGGCAGCGAGGTTTGGTGATGGCACGACATAGTGCGTCCATCCCATTCGGGCGATCCATGCATGCGGGAGACAAGGTGCTATATGTGGGCACTGAGGGATCGAAGGATGAGAAGGGTGGCTTGCACAAGGCATCAGGCAACAGCCTTAATGCTACCACAAGGATGATGGCATCCTTTGTGAAGAAGAAGACGCATGCAAAAAGTTGCTTCCTAGTGATGTTGATTGAGTTTATTGAGATGAGATGAGTTAGTTAGGGTGACTTTTATCAGTGGAGGTAAGATTAATTTTGTTGATGTTTGCACCAAGATTTGGTAGAGATGGTTAAAATTGTCAGGCTAAGATTTGAGATATTTTAGCCGATATTTGGTATAGAAAGATGTCTAAGATTTTGGTTATGATCGATATTTTAAGAAAAACTGTTTGGATTAAGGCCAAAACGGATCGTGTTTTGCAGCATGTTGGAAAAGGACACAATCCACTCAACCAACTCACATTATATTATCTATTTTTCTGTTGACTAGGAGTAGCCTCTGTAATTTAGAATATTTGTAATTTGATCATGATCAATAAAGTTACATATCGCCGATTGTTAATCTTCATCAATTACGCCATCAGATTTGATTTTTCTATGATTTTGTTGTGCATCGCCTTATTGGAAAAGATCCACCTCTATCATCTAATTAGCTCTAATCGGCTAATTAGATTTATTGTTACCCTCGATTTGATCGGCTTTTCAACTATTTAGATCTAAGCCGATTATTTTACTAGATCAGTTTTGAGCAAAACTTTAGTTATCTTACCAATTGCAGGATCAATTCGGTTGGCACGCCACAAACCTCAGAACCCGGCGTTTGTCTAGTTTGTTGTGACCGATAAACCCTACTTTAAGTTTTTGATGCCAATAGTTGAGAAAATGATAATGTGAATTTGTTGAGAGCATCGGTTGGTGAGTTTGTTGAGAGCATATCGGTTAGTGAGTTTGTAGAGAGCATATGAGTTGATGAGTTCTCTGAGAGCAAGTTTAATGCTTCCAATATGGGCTAGTAGGATCACCTTCCATCCTTCTTGCTCTTGTCCATGACGATGCCAATTCCCCATGTTTCCCTTCTGTTTGATTACTATCCGTAGGCATGAACCGGTACTGTATATTGCTTCCCATATGTATCGGCTAGAGTTCAAACTCCAAATATACATGCATGCATCCAAGCAGCAGACGACTAATATGCAACCTCTGGTTGCAGTACTTCTTCGTATGAACTTGGATTTCAACGAATAACATGTCACTGCGATCAGCTCTTCAAGATCTTTAATATAGTGGCATCCAACACCAATTCTTCTGTGAATTATCCACTTGCTATTGATTTGTCTTGGTCCCACCTATCAATGTGTCTCCCTAAAAATTGCCAAATTTAGATGGTAACACTTAATTCGAAAATTGTCCTATTGTCGTGGAAAGGCTACAGTGGAAAGCCAAATTTGTGAATTGTTTCCTTCTAGATGGCCAGTAGTGTCATCTCGTACGTACTCATACACGTTTGATCCTAAAAGTGAGAATCTCATTAGGCCATTTCAACTAATGCATCAAGGCCGGTTAATATGATCAAGAATGAGTCATGTCCGTAAGTTTTGCCCGATAGCTGCAACTATGGAATGACTCTGCTACCTTTCGAGGTGAATTCAGTGTGAAACACAAAATTTCCAACTATCGCTCGAGTAGCATCGAGACAGATAAAACAATTTCTAAGCCAACCCTGCCTAGTTTCTAAGGTGGGGCAGAGTGACTCATACTGGGATGGGACACCTGACAGTTTCCACGAACCTCCCGTCTCTTGGAATTCCATGACTTCGATTCGTTCCCAGCCGGATGGCTGAATTTCACGCGCTAAAATCAATGGATTTTGATAGCTGATGGACTGCTGGCTTACGGTAAACCACAAACTGACATCTCATTCAGGTCAGCCAACTTCATGGCCGGGGCATTTTCGTTGTGTTACCAAGCCGACGCGGCGGGGACTCGGACCTTGACAAATTGGAAGGAACTGTTGCGTCGCGAACTCATCAGATTAAAAGGCCAACGCGATCGATGCAGAAGCGCAGAGTGAAAACTTGCGGCACTTAGACAGTACGTACCATGCCAAGGCACCTAAGCCATGCTAGGACAACATTAATCCTAGCGACGTGGTGCCTCGTCTTCCTCCGGAGCTCATCCGCCCCAGCCGCGCCTGCGCTGCCGCCGAGCACCCTCTGCGTCCCACGCGAGCGGGACGCTCTTCTCGCCCTCAAAGCCGGCCTCAACGACCCCGGCAACAACCTGTCGTCTTGGCAGGGCCCAGACTGCTGCCGGTGGACGGGCGTCGGGTGCAGCAACCGGACCGGCCACGTCGTCAATCTCCAAATCAACACGGGAAGCATAGGAGGTGAGATAAGCTCCTCCCTGCTCACTTTACGTCATTTGAAGCACCTGGACCTCTCAGGGAACAACTTCGGCGGCAGACCGATCCGGTTGCAGTACCTCCCCACCTCGGCAACCTCACAAATCTGCTTAGCCTTCGGCTGGACTTCAACTCCTTTAACTCGCATGATCTCGCATGGGTATCGCGGCTTCGGAAGTTGCAGTACCTCGGCATGTCCGGGGTGGACCTCAGTGCTGCCATTGACTGGGCTCATGCTGTCAACATGCTCCCCTCTCTCGTAACCCTTGACCTTATTGACTGCGGGCTTCAGAAGCCTCCCCCGTTGCGTTCTAACCTCTCGTCCCTAGAGTTCCTCTACCTTGATTTCAACTCCTTTAACTCACCTCTTGGAGCCAAGAGCTTGTTCTGGGATCTGCCTAGTGTCCGGGAAATTTCCCTGGTTCACTGCGGAATCCAGGGTCCTATCCCTGACGCAGTGGGAAACTTGACCACCCTTCAAAGATTACATCTTCAACACAACACCTTCACTGGAGTGGTGCCGTCGACCTTCAATAACCTGAAGAAACTGCAATTGCTGCTATTATCAAATAACTTCATCAACATGGACATAACAGAACTATTTCATAGATTGCCAGAGGATGAGTTACAATTTCTGTACTTGCATTACAATAGTTTGACAGGGAGCTTGCCAGATCGGCTAGAGTCTTTCAGCAGTTTGACTACAATTTGGCTCAATAACAATAAATTGTCAGGAGCTATACCGGTTGGGATACGGGAACTCACAAATTTGAAAGAATTGCGGCTAAACGAAAACAATCTGCAAGGTACAATCACTGAAGACCATTTTACAAATCTGACTAGTCTAAAAGTACTGTGGATATCTGATAACTCGCTAACTATGCTGGTCGACAATACATGGAATACTCCATTCAGATTAATTTCAGCTAGCTTTAGATCTTGCATGCTAGGGCCCAAATTTCCAGCATGGCTTTCCCAATCAATTCACTCTCTCGACATTTCAAACACAAGCATACAAGATTCCATACCTGGTGCGTTCTGGATCGCAACATACAGCGCTCGATATTTGGATTTGTCGAGAAATCAGCTTGTTGGGAAGCTTCCGACAGAATTTCTCTTTGGCGGTTCGGAAGAAGTTACATTGGATATCAGTTCTAACCAACTCGTTGGCCCGATTCCAACACATCCCAAAATTAATCTAGCGTACTTGGACCTCTCTGAAAACAACCTATCGGGCGCACTGCCATCAGATATTGGAGCACCAATGCTAGAAGTACTTGTTCTCTTCAAAAATTCTATTTCTGGAACCATTCCCTGCTCCTTGTTTCAGTTGCAACAACTGAAATTTTTAGACCTGTCAGAGAACCTACTAAACGGGACATTGCCCAATTGTTTTCATGGGTCCAAAACCTCAAATATTACCATGCTCAAGTTAAATAACAACAATCTTTCAGGGACATTCCCATCGTTTCTTCAGAGGTGTAATGAGCTAAAATTTCTAGATTTGGCATATAATAATTTTTCTGGGAGCATACCAACATGGATTGGGGAAAAAATACCGTATTTGGCATTTCTGCGGCTACGCTCAAATATGTTTTCCGGTGGCATCCCTGTCCAACTCACTAGAATGAAGAAGCTTCAATATTTAGACCTTGCATGCAACAACATCTCAGGGGGCGTACCACAATCACTTGGAAGTATGGTAGCTATGGCTCGAACTCCTGATGAACATGATGCCCTTTTCCAAATTGTTGAATTTGGACTGGCAAATGAGGACAAGTTCTTTCCTGCTTATACTGATAGTTTGTTGGTGGTGGTGGTTACAAAAGGTCAACTGCTTGATTTTACAAAGGGAATAGCATACATGGTAAATATTGATTTGTCTTTCAACAGTTTAACAGGGAAGATTCCCGAAGAAATCAGTATGCTTATTGCATTGAAAAACTTAAACTTATCTTGGAATCATCTCAGTGGCATAATCCCCCAAGGTATCGGTGAACTACGGCAATTGGAGACTTTTGACCTCTCACATAATGAGCTCTCTGGTGTAATCCCTACAAGTTTATCAGCTATAACATCACTGAGCCACTTGAACTTGTCTTATAATCATTTGACCGGACAGATACCATCTGGGAATCAACTAAGAACTCTGGATGACCAGGCATCGATCTATATTGGCAACCCAGGTCTTTGTGGTCCACCTCTACAGAAAAATTGTTCAGGAGCTGGAATTACTCCACGCGCTCCTGAAGAGAATGAAGGCATGAGTGACGCGGTTTCATTATACCTTGGCATGGGCATAGGATGTGTAGTCGGTCTTTGGATTATCTTCTGTGCCTTCTTGTTCTACCGGAAATGGAGATTTGTTTGTTTCTCATTTGCTGATAGCTTGTACGACTGGGTTTGTGCACAATCAATATGGAGTTGTGCACAATCAATAGGAAGCTCCCCTATGCATGGATGCGATCATGATTGCGGCCTGGAGCATTTGGAAGCAACGTAATGACAAGATTTTCCGTTCCGTGCCAGCAAGCTTCTTATCTTGGAAGGATTGGTTTCTTTCTGAAATCCGGTTGCAATCCTTTAGATTGGATGTTGCCTTAAGGGAGGCTTGTTTAATCTTCTTCTTCCTCTTCTCTTGTTTTCTTGTTCCCCACCCCCCTCCCGGTTTCTTGTTTCCTTTTGGTTTGCTCTCTCCCCTGCTTGCCGGTTTCTCACCGGCTTTGTTTTGATTGTGTTCTTTTGGTTCTGGCAATCTATCTTCCTGGCAGGGGTCTCCCCTGTCGTGCTCAAAAAAAAAATCAATATAGAGTTGGCCTTTTATCAAAAGAAGAAGAAGAACGGGTAGAAGGTGAGATCACACGAGCAGGTTCTTGCTTGGTTCTATGTACTGTGGGGATTTTAGTAGAAAGCCCTCTTCATAAACTGTATTGCTTTTTTTTTATATATAAATACATGTATTTAAGCATTCTCAACGTTCTTTCGAGAACACTTAAGCATGCTCAACTGAGCTAGTTGTCATATTTGGGTGTGTATTCGAGTTTAAACAGGCTTATAATGAATAAAGATTGGCCCGGTTGTTTGATTATCCGTAACTTCGCCGTACTATAGCTTATATGTTCTTTGGTCCAAAAATAATAATTCCAATTAGGAAATTAAGCTTGTGTCCGATGCTACGAGTCACAATGAGGCAGAAGCTAGAACTACAAGATTTGCACCCAAATACTACTACTACTAGTAGTGTAATTGTACCATGACAAATTAGAGGCGTGAGAACTAGGTGATCGAAGGTGCTCTTTGGTTGCATATGTTCCGACAAAACCTGAAAGACAACACTATATCGACAAGAGCAAGACGGATACAGAAGAACCACTAATCCTCTTTTGCGTGGTTACAATCACCACATTTTCTAACTCTATTTAAAGCTCAAAAATGTTGCATACAAGGAAATAAATAAGAGATATCAATCAGGCTAATCACTCATGATTTCGTGATCAGAACCTTCCATATCTCAGACTCATGCTGAAGGAAACAAGAAACTACCAAAACAAACTTGACTAGCTACTGAACTTTTTCTAAGAAAGCAATACTGACGCCTGATTACACAACAATCTCCCCCTAATACTGGCGTCAGTTATTTTAGCTTGGTGACGCCGATTTGCTCACAAAGTTCCTGGAATTTGGTCCTTCCGAGCGGCTTCATTAAAATGTCCGCGAGTTGCTCCCGAGTACCCGTGAACTCCAAGATGATTTCCCCGCTGTCCACACACTCACAGATATAATGAAATTTAGTGTCGATGTGCTTACTCCGATCGTGTAGAACGGGGTTCCTACTGAGAGCAATTACGGACATGTTGTCCATCTTCAGTAGTGGTGGAGACGACTCGATCCCAATCATATCGCTGAGCAACCGCCTGAGCCAAACACCTTGGCAAGCCGCCGCTACACCTGCAATGTATTCTGCCTCACATGATGACAATGCGACTACCCATTGCTTCTGTGAGTGCCAAGTCACCGGGTTGCCATCGAGGAAGAAGATAATCCCTGATGTGCTCTTCCTGTCGTCGAGATCGCCTGCCATGCCGCTGTCGGAGTACCCCACGAGACTAGGCTCTACATCACTCCTTGTGTACACCGTGCCATAGTCAATTGTCCCAGCAACGTACCTCAGTAGGTGCTTCATTGCCGCCATATGCTCCTGCCTTGGGTCCTCTATGAACCGACTCAAATATCCCACCGCAAAAGTGATATCCAGCCGGGTGTTCATCAAATACTGCAGACTCCCGATCAAGCTGCGATACTCAGTCGCGTCGATCGCTGGTGAAGTACTCAGCTTGGACAGTTTTAGCCTTGTCTCCATCGGCATTGCACACGGGTTGCAAGCGCCCATGCCCGCCTTTTCCAGCACCTTCTTGTCGTAGGCGGCCTGTGAGAGCTCGATGCTGTGTCGCCCTTGCCTGACTTCGATGCCAAGGTAGTATGTGAGGGCCCCAAGATCACTCATGCGGACCAAGCCCTTCATCTCCTCCTTGAACACGCCGATCTCATCTGTAGACTCCCCCGTGATGATGAGATCATCGACGTAGATCCCCACCACTAGCTGGGATTGCTCAACACCACGCGTGTACAACCCATGCTCGCACCTGCTCCTGGCGAAACCGAGCTCCTGCAGGCTGGTGTCGAGTTTCGCGTTCCATGCCCTTGGTGCTTGACGAAGGCCGTAGAGGGCCTTGTGGAGCTTCAACACCTTGTTTTCATGCCCGACGGCAACAAAACCGGGTGGCTGTGTGATGTAGACCTCTTCCGCTAGATCGCCATTTAGGAACGCCGATTTGACGTCCATGTGGTGCACCACCCATGCCCGGTAAGCGGACACTGCCAAGAGCACGCGCACAGATTCCAATCTGGCCATTGGCGCGAATACCTCCTCGTAGTCGATCCCTTGGCATTGCACGTACCCTTTTGCGACGAGACGAGCTTTGAACTTGGTTACATTGTCGTGCTTGTCGCGCTTGAGCTTGAATACCCATTTTAAACCGATGGCACGCTGTCCCGCCGGTAGGTCCACCAATGACCATGTTTTGTTGTGCTCAATGGACGCCATTTCTTCAAGCATCGCCATGCGCCACTCCTTGATCTGCTTCGCTTCATCCACCGTCGCAGGTTCGTCCCCGATTGCCACCATGAGCTCTTGGGCCAACTCACGCTCGGCCAATCCTGGCAGTGATGATGGCTCGAGGATGTTGTCCACTGTACGGAAATGGAGAGGAGCATCGTCATGATCATCATCGAGGTCAAGATCACCCTCAGGTGGTGAAGTGAACTCGATCCCAGGTGCCGGTGTCGCTATTGCCAGCAGTGTGTGAGGCTCAGACCCGCACGTGGGCGTCGCCGTGTTGGCCGATGTTGTTGGAGCTCGTGGTGGTGATGCCGGAGCTAGTGGCGTCGGAACCGATGTTTCAGGCGTTCCTGTCGCATCCTGGACTCCCTGCCTCGTCAACACCGTGACATACTCCACATGGAATGGCTCGGCGTCGTCGTCTGGTCTAGCTCCCTTCTCTGCTCCCCAATCCTAGCCACGCTCTTCCTCGAACACGGCATCATGCGAGACGTGAACACGTCGCGTGACTGGATTGTAGAAGCGATATGCCTTTGTTCCAGCTTCATATCCCACGAAGACCATGGGCGTGCTCCTGTCATCCAACTTGGCCAGGTGCTTGCCCACCGTCTTCAGGTGCGCGACGCACCCAAACGTACGGAAGAAATGTAAAGGAGGCTTGAACCCGTGCCATACCTCGAACGGCGTCTTCCCTTTGACACTTTGCGTTGGCACTCAGTTTAGGATGAAAACGACCGTGGTAACCGCCTCCCCCCCAAAACCAGCCTGGCATCGCCTTCGCCTTCATCATGCTCCTGGCCATCCCCATGACCGTCTGGTTACGCCTCTCAACCACGCCATTTTGTTGTGGCGAGTACGGCGCGGTGAGGTGTCTCTGGATCACCTGCTCCGCGCAATAGTCGACGAATGCACGCGCCGTGAATTCCCCACCACGATCGGTGCGCAGTGTTCCCAGTTTTCTTCCTACCTCTGCCTTGGCGCAACCCTTGTAGCGTACAATCGCCGCAGCCGCCTGGTCCTTGGACTTCAACAGAATGAGCCACATATAGTGGCTGAGGTCGTCGACGAGGAGCTGGAACATCTTGTTGCCACTCGAAGTCGCTGGCGTCACGGGCCCGCAAATGTCGCCGTGCACCAGCTCAAGCTTGTTCTGCGCTTGGTACTTAGCTTCGATCGGGGCGTCGGACCGCCGCTTCCCGGTCGGCGGTATCCACAGACGATCAACGTGATCAAGCTGCAGCAAGCCTCGTACCATCTCCTCTTGCGCCAGCTTCCGAAGCCCACGTAAGTTGAGGTGATCGTACCTTGCGTGCCATCGCCATGCCTCATCTGTGCCCTGCGCCGCCAGGCACACTGGTTTGCTGATGTCGAGCGGTAGTATGTAGAGGCGGTTCGCCGATCGTGGTACTTTCACCAGTAGTCGCCGCTGTAGATCCCAGATCTTGAGGAACCCATGTTCCATCAAAATCTTGAAGCTGTCCTCTTCCAATTGCCCGAGGCTGACAATACTGGTGGTGAGGTGCGGAATGTGGTACACTCCGGTGAGCGCCTGGTGCTCACCATTCTTGCACTTGAAGAGGACCATCCCTCGCCCTTCGATGTCGACGACGGAGCCGTCGACTAACCTGACGGTGCCTTGGATCCCGGAATCGATCTCGGTGAAGGCAGATCTCAGGCTCGTCATGTGATTCGTTTCCCCCGTGTCAAGAATCCATCGGGTGCAACCTCCCTAGCTCATGCCTATCCCCGAGCTGGACGAAGAGCTTGTCCTCCTCCAAGTTGATCGGCGCGGATCCACCTTGTGGTGGCGATGCTGCGGACAGAGGTGGCGAAGGAGTAGCGCTGGCTACATTGACCGTGGCTGCGGCCACGAGTAGGGCTGCGGCCACGAGTAGGGCTGCATCATTTTCTTCCACCGCTTGGGCTGTGTGGGCTGCCTCGTCCCTTTTCTTCTTGCGGCATTCACGAGCCCAGTGACCCTTTTTACCACAATATCGGCATTCGTCGCTGGCCACAGTGTTGCTCTCGCGACCTGTTTTGTTGCCGCCACGGCCGCCGCCTTCCTTGCCGCGCCCGCGCCCTCGCCCCTTGCCATGGGTTGACAATGACGAGGCCCTGCCTCGTTCTCCTTCACCGGAAAGCTGCAGCCGCGACGACACGCGCGCCACCAACTCGTCCTCGATGAGATTTAGCTTGGCAAGGGAGTTGTCACCACCCTGGTTGTGGCGTTCCTCTGTTGCCTTGAGCCGACCGATGAGGTCCTCCACCGAGATCGTGCTAAGATCAAGCAATGTTTCAATGGAGATAGCAACTTGTTCAAACCTCGGTGGAAGCGCTTGTAGAAACTTGCGAACGATCTGCTCCTCGGTGTATCCATCCCCGAGAACTGCGAGTTGATTCGCAATTCTGTTGATGCGGATGCTGAAGTCGTCCACCATCTCCCCGTCGCGGAACTTGAGGGCGTCAAACTCGCTCCGGAGCGTGCTCGCCCTTGCCTTGCGCACGCGTTCAACGCTGACGTTCATCAACTTGATCGTGTCCCATGCGATCTTGGCTGTCGCCTTGCACGCAATGGTGCCCATCATCTCCACCGGGACCGCCTTGGAGATTACTTCTAACGACATGCGATCCTCAGTGAGGTCATCCGTGCCGACGCTCACGGCGATCCACAGGCCCCGTGCCTGCAGCATCACACGCATGAGAGACGCCCAGTCGTGGTAGTTTGTCTTGGTGAGCGTCGGGAAGGAGCCGCTGCTGCTGACTTCCTTGGTGATGCGATGGATCACGAGCCTGCCCGTACTGCTGCTGATGCCACCGCCTCCCGTAAGCGGCATGCTCTCCCCGTGAGAGCGTCGTGGCGGTGTGGACGATCGACGTCGTGACATGATTGCCCACTCGATCGCACGGTTGCGGTTCCAGGCGCGGTGGCTCTGATACCAATTGTTCCGACAAAACCTGAAAGACAACACAATATCGACAAGAGCAAGACGGATACAGAAGAACCACTAATCCTCTTTTGCGTGGTTACAATCACCACATTTTCTGACTCTATTTAAAGCTAAAAAATGTTGCATACAAGGAAATAAATAAGAGATATCAATCATGGGAAATAAATAAGAGATATCAATCAGGCTAATCACTCATGATTTCGTGATCAGAACCTTCCATGTCTCAGACTCATGCTGAAGGAAACAAGAAACTACCAAAAAAAACTTGACTAGCTACTGAACTTTTTCTAAGAAAGCAATACTGATGCCTGATTACACAACAGCATACCTGCAGAGTTTTTGCTCGGAGTTGAGCTTGAGCTTGACAAACTGGTTTCTACGGGTTCTAGGTTAGCCTGGCTCGAGGCGCTCTAAATCGAGCTGTCGGCGTCATCCCCCGGTGAGGTTCCAATCGCGCTCGACAGATTGGAACAATCTTTGTTGATTGTTCCTCCGCAGACGCCCACCACTGCCCCGATGGCCCGCCAGAGATGCGCGATCCGTTGCTTCCCCCCATGTTAGTGTACGACCTCGCCGTCGCCCACTTCAGTCCAATCCCCTGTCTGGTAAAAAAAATGATCCAACCATCATGTGGAATCAGAGCCATTTCATTGCCACAAGGAAGGAGTCCGTATGATCGAAGCACTGGGCGGAAGAAGGCCTTGGTTCTCTAGTTTCTAAATCTTGCTCTGTGCACAAGTTGATTTGATTAGAATATCCATAGTTGATATCGACAGAGTTTAAAGGTGGGAGGCTTGTAGACAAAGAATGAGATGGAGGTAAAAAGAAAGGATTCTTTTCCTCTCTTCCACATTCTCATTAATAATCAAAATAATTGTAAAAGAGAAAATCTTTTTATACATGTTTTGAGACAAGAAAATCTTAAGTAATATTTTCTATTTTCTTAGCCTTGGGGCTAGCTAATCAAGATTCTTGACTAATCAATATTTTACGGTCAAAGTCTTTCCAAAGGGTGGGCCCACATTGAAAAAATGTTTGCAGGAATGTGTGGATCCCAGTTGGACCGCATGTTCTATATATAGAAACAATCTTGATCCGGTTAAGCAGGATCACTAACAAACTGAGCGACTGTACGAGGGTGAACGGAACCGTTCCGTACAGAATTTGATTTCATTCTCGTGTTTGGTTAGCTGAACGGAACCATCCGATACGGGATGAAGTGGTACAGATACCTAGAATATTCCTTGAATATGCTGTACCGTTCCATACGGCAAATTCGGCTGAACCGATCGGTACAGGATCGCTTCGTTCAGCCTCGCATCGCCCACTCCCTGTTCGCCCCACTCGCCGTCGCCTCACCCGAGCGGGATTCCCCAATATCTATCTCCTCCGGGGCCCCGGGCTCCAGTCCTCCTCCGCCTCCGCTTCCCTGCTCTTCTCCAGTTCTCTCCGGCTCACCTCATCGTCCTCGTTCGTAGCATCACGCGTTTCTGGTAGCATCTACGCGTAGTTTTTCACACGCAGGTCGGAGCTCACGCAGCCGCGCCCACACCGCTTCCCCGACTCCACCTCCTGAGTTCCCACGGTGCGCACCCCCGTCGTGTCCGCTAAGAGCTCAGCCGCTTGGATCTCTCGATTTTTGTTGGGGGTGTGTGCTTTAGCTAATTTTTGGGGCTCGTTTGTCTGGACGGCTGGGGTCGGGTGCCCGCTCGCCGCCGGAATCCGGCACGGGTGCAGTGGCGCTAGCTGCTTTGCTTATTGGTTACCTCCTCAGGTTGAGTGTTTGCCGTTTGTTTTACCATCTTCTTTTTGGGATGCCCGAGCGCTGCGGATGCAGTTTTTATCTAATGATAAAGCCTACTTTCTTGGTTTTTTAGTCCCTAGGGTCTCTAAATTGGTTGCATTTTGGAAGGAGGGGTTGATTTTTGTTCTGATAATACCAAATTTATGGTCGTTTCATGATGTATCACTGGGCAGCTCTGCAGAGTTCTGGTAAACACTACGGTCCAGAGAACAGGAGGAACCTTCGAAAATAAAATCTGGTAGACTTCAGAACAAGAAAAGAAAGCAGAAAACATGGTTAGTCCTTGGCCTTGCCTCCTTGGTGCTGGTGTGAATGATTGTTTGGTTATGAACTTATGATATGGAATATGCTTCTGACGTTAAGGCTTCAAGATGATTTAGTACTATGTGGTATAGACTTCAAGATGATTTGTTAGATAACACTGAGTGCTAGACATCACTTGATGTTATAATTTTGCCAGAATTCTTATTTTCCTTTTCCTGAAGAGCAAAATGGGAGGAAAAACAAGATACGGTGATACTTCTGTTACTGTGATGACTGTATATTGTATTTGCACACCATCATTATGTAAATGAGTCTTCTTGTGATTAGGGTTGTAATTGCACCTCACAGAATTAAGTTAATCCGGACTTATTAGTGTGTTTTCCAAAATTTTCAGGGATCTCACTGAACTGCTTGTTGTACTCATTTTACTCTGGTTGTATCGAGATGATTAATCCAGAGAGCAGAATACTTTATGTTGATTATTCTTTATGCTTTAAATGCTTTTGGAATGATACTCTGTTTTACATTAGTAGTGGCCACATTCATGTAAAAGGTCTTTTTCAATTTATCCTGTTGGACCCTTTGCAGTGCTACTACATGTTAAGATGCAGTGCTATTACATGTTAGATGCATATAACAGTGTAATTTCTAACTAATGTACAATGGTCCGAAATGTTAGTACTGAAACTAAAATGTGTTCCAAGTATTGGTTATTGATCAAAGTAAAGCTAACTGTTAAGGTCCTCATCCATTTCATTTCCTAGATAAATTGCAACCGAGGAGGCTATTTTGAATGTATCATAGGTCGTCTGCAAGGTTAGATTTTTAGGTTACATCTTGGTTTTGGTTCAGTTTAGTTGCCGACGTTTTGAGAGGCTTCCTTTAGTTTTGATGAGCGATAATTGCTAGTTGTGCACTTCATCTCAAGTAATCTATATTACCATACTTGATGAATTGCCATAGCCATTCTGTACCTTTGTGGGTAATGTTAGGTTTGGTTTGTTAATCATTGGCTAGCAGTTAAAGCCGATGCAACCCTAGCTGCTACATTGATCAATTATATTTCAAATTCTGATAGAGCTTAGGTACATGAATCATACTTACTATCTGGGTACAAGTCATGCTTCCATCATTCTAGAATTTG
The DNA here is from genome assembly GCA_036346375.1 of Guadua angustifolia. NCBI lineage: Eukaryota > Viridiplantae > Streptophyta > Magnoliopsida > Poales > Poaceae > Guadua > Guadua angustifolia. The sequence continues at coordinate 76,218 of JAYEVE010000082.1, read as the reverse complement.
TAATTGTCACAAGTAGATGAATGTGATGTTTGATTAATAATAGGGAGCTGGACATGCATTTTCTGCTGGTGGGGACCTAAAGATGTTATATGAAGGGAAATCAGGTGTGAATGTTGCAGTCTAACAATCACATAACATTTCTTCAGATTCTTCAATTTGACTAATCAATATGATTGTGATGTGCAGAAATTGGAAGAACTCAAGAGGCGTTGAATTCTAGAATGTGAGCAATATCTGCAGAGGCGTTGAATTCTAGCAAGCTTGAAGGCTCTGTGCATGGAGAGGCTAGAATACAGAGGTGGAAGGAGATAAATTTTTTTGATTTTTGCTAGAGGACTTGTAGTTCACATCTTGAGGACATCTGTTTGGTTACTTGGTTTATACTGAATTTTTGGCTTAGTGTTTCCATCAGTCAGACGAGTAGTTTTTATATATATATATATATACGATGACATGGTTATGATTTAAAAAAAATGGTTATGATTTAACCTCTGAATGCTCAGTACTGCGTAAGTAGTTTAAGTAATTTTACTGAACATTTCGATAATTACACATCTATCGGTATTTGTCGTGTTAAGTAATTTTACTGAATATTTCAATAAACTACATGTCTATCGGTATTTGTCTTGTGTTAAGTAATTTTACTGAACATTTCAATAAACTACACGTCTGTCGGTACTTGTCTTGTGTTATTGTGTGCAGTTGAGATCGCGGTTGAGACTGCTCGTTGTATTGGTAGCCCGATCAATCAAGCTTCATCCCTCAAACCAACCTCATCTCTCAATTCAACTTCATCCCTCCAACCAAACATCTTCTCGTACCATCCTGTACCATTTCATTCAAGCAACCAAACATCATCTCGTACTATCCTGTACCATTTCATCCAAGCAACCAAACAAAATCTTGTATCATTCTATTCAGGCAACCAAACGCCTTCCCTGTACCATCTCATCCAGGATCATCCCATCCATCCTGTACCATCCCATTCCATTCATCCTCGTTCACCCAACCAAACGCACCCTAAGTGGAGCAATACCAGGTGATATCGGTGCTTTAAGGAAATTGGAGTCCCTGGACCTATGCTACAATTATTTCGGTGGTGAAATCCCCTCAAGCTTGTCAGACATCACTTTTTTGAGCTGGCTAAACTTGTCCTACAACGATCTCTCGGGAAGAACTCCCTCAGGAAGGCAGCTACAAACACTCAATGATCCATATATATACGTTGGCAACCCTGGACTTTGTGGGCCTCCTGTCCCCAGCAATTGTTCGACGAATATGAAGGGTTTGTGCACCACACGATATAGCATATTTCTACCTCAGCATAAGCACAGGATTTGTGACGGGCCTTTGGATGATGTTTTGCGCCATTTTATTCAAGAAAACTTGGAGGCTTTTGTGACCAGTTGTATGACAAGATTTATGTGCAAGTGGCTATCAGCATTGCTGCAATGATGAGAAAATTCCAAAGTGAGGAGTCTTGGTGTTTTCCTCCGCTGTACAATCTACGATCGAGCAACGAGGCCGCCGTTACTCGGTGATGCTCCAATCGCACCAGACGGCGCCTAGCTCCGACTGCTCTCCGGCGGAGATGCGCGATCCGTCGTGGCGTCGACGTCGCCCAATTCAACCCAGTCCCCTGTCCTCCACTCCCCGCCGTGAGACGCCGTTGCGTGCTGCTCGGTGTGGCCCGTACGGCTCGCAGCCGCCTCGGATGGCGGGCCACGAGACTACGATAAGCCTTGCGCCCGTTCCCTCTCGCGGGCTCACGGCCCGTCGTGGGGAAGGAAGTAGGAACAAACTACTCAGGCCATATCACGAGTTGGCCGAAGTTAGCGATAATTCATGTGGGCCATGGCCCAAACAGATTTCTGCCTTGTTCCTGACTATAAATAGGTTCTCCCCTCTCTCTTAGTTCCCTAGGACAACCAAAACCTAGCTGCTGCCAGAGCTTCGCCACCAACCTCCTTCGCTGGCTATAGGGGTGGTTATTTTTAGACCGAAAATGAATTACCGAATCAAACCGAATTAAACGATTATTTCGGTTTTTTGGTTTTCTATTTGGTTTTTATTTTGGTATAATTCTGTTTTCGGTGTTCGGTTTGGTTTTTTTTTCCAAAACTGAAATAACTGAATAACTCATGTACAATACCACTTTTATAATTTTCTTCCTAAAGTCACGAAACAATTCTCATATTTTAATATCTTTATGCTTATGTATGGTATGTTTATACGTTCTACTATATTACACTGTAATGACATATGAATATTGTGTTGATTTAACTCTACTCTGTGTTTTAATATAAGAAGAACCAAACCTAATCTACGTAGTATTTATTTATATTTCGGTTAACCGAAAAACTGAATTAATTGAATCAAAATATTTTGGTTAATTCGATTCGGTTTTTTATTATGGTCCAAGAAATTCGGTAACCAATTTCCAAAAATCGTATCATTTTAGAACAAAAAAAAATTGAATCGATTAGACCGAAAAATGAATGCCCACCCCTATCTGGCTCCTCTCCCCTCTCCTTCTGCATTATGCTGGTGTTGAGGGGATGTGAGACCAGTGGTTTTCTAGAGTAATTTTAGATTTTTCTAGTTTCTTCCGTATTTTTTCCTTAGACCAAGTTATTCTATTTTTTCATCGGCTGGCTTTGTGCCAGATTTCTTTTACCCGTGATGGGTACGATCATGTCTACAACGAAAATTTTCACCGGGCCAAGTTGATTTTAAATAAATCTCCTCCACATCTATAGAGATCTTTGACAATCTACTTCCCACATCCATGATCGTCGACAAATCTTGTTGATGTCCTCAATGTAAAAGTTGGACACCCATATGTTATCTTTGCATTTTTATTAATATAAAAATCAGAGGATGTTTCTTTAAAAAAAAGTTCCCCTGTCTCTTCTATTTGGTTCTGTAGCCGCAATAGACATGCCAAGAAAGCTGAAAAGTGAAAACATACATTTGCCTAGCACATATAATCATTTCCTATTTTGCTTCGCGTGCGTGCATGTCACGACAATGCGATGAGCTTGAAAATCCAAGTTAGTTCTGCTATTCAAAATTTCTGTCAATTCGATCGTCAAAGTCGCTTTGTGGTGTGTTAGAGGTCACTTGTCCTGATCACCTGGAATTCCATGCATAACAATGCGTCCTTCAGTGACTCGACCTTACGTCTTATTCATTGTGAAAACAACCGTAAATCACATCCATGCAGTTGGCATGAGGACATGCAACTAGTGATCAAGTATCAAAATTCCAGTAAAATTTCGTGAGATTTTGGTGAAATCTCAGATTTCGCCGATAGATTCATAATTCCGATGGAATAAAAAAATTTAAATTGCTACAGTAATCTTGAAAATTTCATCGAGATCTCGTGCTCTGGATCAAAATTGCTACAAAATAAATAATTTTAGGACTGGATTTGAACTGGAGTAGCATGTGGACTATTGGTTAGAAGATCTAGCTTTTCAATCAACAGACCTGGGTTCGAGGATCGTTTGCTCCATATATTTATATTGGAGGGATACCTCGTAACTTCATAAGATAGTTTGCATAACAAACACAACATGCCACTTAGCTCGATTGGTAGAGCATTCACAGCCTCCGTAAACAGTGTCTTGGATTCGATGCTAGATAATGGCAATATTTCGCACATTTTTTATCAATGGAATGCACGGCTGGTCCTTTTTGCTTTATCTTTTGGTTTGCAGTGAACAAGTTTCTAATAAAACAAATCAGAAGGGTTTGCCCTTCTGTTATTCTAAAAACATAACTATAATGTCTAAGCACCTCTCAAAAAGAGCAGCTCCCAATTTTGACATTAGTTCACAAGGATGATTAACTTCAACCCAAAACACCTCAAGGTTATATTTTGACTTTTCAACGTGATAATACATTGCAATAATTGCTCAAAAAATAACTTTAAGATCATATCATGTGCAAAAGTGCATTTACTAATGGATAAAGGTGCATTTAGTGAGATATTTTTAGACACAAAATCATAAATCGATTAAGCTTCCACGTTAGTCTCACCAACTAATATATGCCTCCAGGACTAGCAACTTGGAGTTCTGAAATCTCTGAATTGGCAAAGGTGAGACGAGGCATGATGAAATCAGCATACATACACTACTAAGCAAACGTGGATTGAAGAGAAAAAAAAGCTGTTCTGAATGTGGTGATTTCGCATGAAATTGCCTAGTACTTCCATACAAATAGGGGTGGATAACGAGCCAACTCAGCTCGATCAAACTCGTTAAGATAACGAGTCAACTCGACTCAATTCGTTATCTTAACGAGCTCAAACCTCAACTTGGCTCGACTCGTTAAACTCGACCTTGCCATCTGAGAGGAGGATTGTTGTTGAGACTATACAGTATGCCATGTGTTATCATCCTTGCCTCACACATATACAGCTATACTTGCTGACTTGGAGGACTTGTTAAACTCACTAATTGGCTCGTTTAACTCATTATATAAACGAGTTCAAATCATGGATCGACTCGACTCATTAAGGAACGAGTTCGAGACGAGTTGAAATGAGTTTGTGAGTACTCGTTTAGCTCATGAGTTCCGAGTTTTTTCCCACCCCTACACACAAAGTTGTTCTCAATTATGCGGTCACCAACTTCCTCGAAGTGCTTTGTACTATGTATTGTTTGTGCTACGGTGTCAAAATTTTATAAATTCGTTTGAGTGTGATTATGATCCAAAATTTTTATGAGAGCTTAATCACTGCCTCAAAACCCTTATATAAATGTTTCAAAGAATTTAAACTTTTTTTAATTACTCAATCAAATCTATGGAAGCGATACATGTAGCACCGTAAAGCTTTTTTTAGGACAATAGCACAGTCACAATTTTTGAAAATTCTTCAATTTTGATCATCATCTAAAAATTTTGTGAGAATATTAGTGATGCATCAGGACCATCTACAAAAATTTTCAAAATTTTCTAACATGGTTTGAACCATTTTTCATTGGGTTGAAATTTGTCGATCAGCCTTCAATAGCACTTTCTGAATTTTTTAAAATCCTCAAGCTTTCTCATCATCTGAAAATTTATGGAAATATTATGGATGTGTAAAAACCATCCACAAAAATTTTCAAAAGTTTCTAACATGGTTTGTACCATTTTCCATTAGGTTGAAATTTGCTTGTCAACCTTTTATCAGGATAGTAGCACTGTCATAATTTTTAAAAATTCTTCAAGCTTGATCATCATCTAAAATTTTTATGAAAACATTAGTGATGTGTCAGGATCATATAAAAAAATTCATAATTTTTGACATGTTTTGGGCTAATTTTCTTTTGGTTAAAAATCTTGGTAAAAAAACATATTTGAATTTTGCTTTTTAGATTCCGTCCGAAATAACAAGATTTTACCAAAATTTCGGATTTCGGAAGGTGACGAGATATGAACCGAAAACGAAATTTGGAACCTTGGATCAATTTGATTTAACATTTTCCCAAAGCAGAAGGAAGGAGCTCGACGTTTGTATTTTGGAAAGGAAGAAGAGGAGTTAACTAGACCAGGGTATATGCCACAGTGCTTCTGGTGCAAAACATTTAAAAGAATGAAATAAACAAATGAATGAAAATAAAAGGAAAACTAAACACCTTCAGTCCTTCACCATGACTGCGTAGTGATGACAGCATCAATACACAGAGTGATAGAGAATTGGGTGGATGCTGCAATGCGTCACCCAATTTACTGACGACTGGCAATGCTTTCTCCTTCAAACACTACAATAACACATTTGTTATTTGTGTGATGACAGTGCGCGCGATCTTCAGTCACCAAGGTTTTAGTAATACTATTCTCGAAGTTTTCTCCCGTCACAGTTGGAGGTCAGTACTCAGTACTGAAATTTTTCCATGCTGCAACGATGTCCAAGCATCATGGCCATGAATTTCCTATTTTGTTTCGCGTGCATGTCACGACAAAAGCGATGAGTCACTTCAACCGTCATGGCCATGAAAGTCTAAGTTAGTTCTGCTATTCAAAATTTCTGTCAATTCAACCGTCAAAGTCGCTTTGTGGCGTATAAGAGGTCACTTGTCCTGATCACCTAGAATTCCATGCATAACAATGCATCCATCAGTGACTCCGCGTATTATCCATCAGTGACTCGACCTTACGTCTTATTCATTGTGAAAACAACCGTAAATCACATCCATGCAGTTGGCACGAGGACATGCAACTAGTGATCAAGGATCAAAGTCCCAGCGAAATTTCGTGAGATTTTGATGAAATCTTGGATTTCGCCCCCAGATTCATAATCTTGATGGAATAAAAAAATAAAACAATTAAATTACTACAATAATCTCAAAAATTTCGCCAAGATCTCGTCCTCGTAGATCAAAATTGTTACAAAATAAATGATTTTAGGACCGAATTTGAACTGGAGTAGCATGTGGACTATTGGTTAGGAGGTCTAACTTTCAATCAAGAGACCTAGATTCGAGGATCGTGTTAATTCTATTTGTGAAATATATAAGTGTGATGATTAATTTGACAACAATATAATATACGAGTGATGATTTATGGATAACAATATTTGTTATGGAACAAGGTACTATGAGAGTTTATTTTATTTGTGGCAGGAGATGCAGCGCAGGCCGCGCAGGTAATAGGAAGTGCAACGCATGCACGTGAGATGCATGTTGCAGTGCAGGCGCAGCACGTGAGGTCGTAGAGGTGCAGGTTGCATGCGAGGTCATAGGTGCAAGAGGCGTAGCAGGCGAAGGACGCAGGTGCAGCGAGACAGGACACATAGAGGTCTACGCAGACGGACGACGCAGTGTGACGGCCAGCGGGCTGTGCAGACGAGTAAGGCATGCAATAGCGGCAGGTGGGTCATACGCATGTATGTGTGAGTTTTGAGTTTTGTGCGTGCATGTATCTAGCCATGTGTAGGAGTATGTGAAATATCTCCCCCTGAAATCTACACTTCTCTAAGTCTCATCATCCCAATTCCTTTAATGCACCTTTCAAAAGTAGATGCTGGGAGTGACTTAGTGAATAAATCTGCAAGATTTTCACATGACTTAGTATGCAGTACCTTAATCTCGTTCATCTTATGCAATTTATGAGCATAGAAAAACTTGGGGTTGATATGCTTCGTGAGATTGCTCTTCACATATCCCATCTGTACTTGAGCAACACAAGCTGCATTGTCTTCATAGATGATCGTGCGAGATTGTTCAATGTTCAAACCACATGACTTCTGGATGTGGTGAACCATTCTTCGAAGCCATGCACATTCACAGGAGGCTTCATACAAGGCAATGATTTCCAAGTGGTTTGTCGACGTCGAGACAAGAGTCTGCTTAGACGACTTCCAGGAAACTGTTGTTCCTCCACAAAGGAAAACATATCCCGTCTGGGACTTTCCAGTATGCGGGTCTGATAGGTACCCAGCATCGGCATAACCGACCAAGCTTAGTTCATTCATATTTCTATAGAATAGGGCGAGGTCCTTGCTTCCTTGTCGGTAACGGAAGATGTCCTTAACCCCTTTCCAATGTCTTTTGGTGGGTTCTGCATACACACTGCTAGCAAGTTCACGGCGACATAATGTCCGCTTGGTGCTATTTGCAAGGTACATGAGTGCTCCAATTGCACTCAGATATGGGAATTTTCTGCTCCCAGGATTTCCTCCCCCTCTTCTCTAGGCTTGTATGGGTCTTGGTCTGCTTGGAGTGACCTTCCGACCATTGGGGTTTTCGCAAGATATGATTTTTCAAAACCAAATCTTTCCAACACTTTCTGCGTGTAGGCTGATTGATTGTACCACATTCTTCCTGACTGTTTTAGCCCATACAGTGATTTTTCCAATTTCACACTGTACATGTTTCTGTTTGCTCTATCTTGATTCGGGATAGGGATACCTTCCGGTACTTTCATGTATATCTCCGAATCCAAATTTCCATATAGATATGCTGTGACAACATCCATTAGCTTCATTTTCAACTTCAAGTTGACTGCCATTGAGATCAAATATCTAAAGGTTATTCCTCCCATGACCGGAGAATAGGTTTCTTCATAATCAACTCTAGGACGTTGAGTGAAACCTTGCGCAACAAGCCTTGCTTTGTACCTTACAACTTCGTTGTTTTCATTCCTCTTCCGAACGAAGACCCATTTGTGACGTACGGGGTTTATATGGGGAGGCGTGCGGCATACTGGCCCAAACACCTCTCTTTTGTTCAGAGAGACTAACTCTGCGATGATTGCCTTCTTCCATTCTTCCCAATCTAGCCTTTTCTTGCATTCTGCGAGAGGTGTAGGCTCGGGATCATGATCAATGATCGAGGCGATCTTCTTTGCAAAGTATACATCGACATTGGCTGTTGCTCTATTCAGGGATTCTCCTGTTATTACAAAATTTATGGCCATTTCATCATGGGGTGCTTCATGCACTTCTACTTGCTCTTCACTGCTATTTCCCATTACAGGAGCAAGTTCCTTTAGCTTTTCATCGTCCATGTGTGCGCACACATTGTTTCCGGTGGCTTCCTGCAATGGAAGATTCAAATCTGGAATTGCCTTTTCCATAGGCTTCTTTCCAGTGCTAGGTCTCAACTGGCTCCCCTTCTTTCCTTGGGGCATCTTTGTGATTGGCTGTGGTAAGTCCTCTTACCTAGTTTTCTCCAGATGTCTCCGAGTACTTTGGGTTTGAGAAGCCAGATTTCCTGCCCTTTTCCTTTGAGGCCTCTGAACAGGATGAGGGATACCTTTTGCTTTCTTTGGTACTTCCACCCTCTCTGGTGCATTTCTTGCAGGTACATGCGACTTAATCACGCCTTTCAGATCACAAAAATGATCAGACAGTTCATTCGCTAAGTTCTGCAAATCAATTATCTTCTGGACTTCTTGATTTGCTTCATTAGTTCGCGGGTCATGCGCGGAGATCCCAGTGGAATGCTATATGATTTCTCGGCATTTTTCATCCAAAGGTTCATTTCCTCCCCTTAATGACGGGAAACGGTCCTCGTCAAAGATCTGATCGGTGAATCGGGTCGTATGCAAGTCTCAATCATGGGTTCCAAATACGATTATGGATGCACTTTCATAACCAACGTATATCCCAGACTTGCGGAGAGGGCCCATTGCGATCATTGTGGAGGCGGTATAGGTACATATACCAAACATCCAAACTTTCGAGATGGGAAATCTTGGGATGACCCTTGCACTAGTTGCATAGGAGAATGGATGTTGTAGGCGATGGTCTGAAATTGATGAGAGTTCTTTGCGTGCAAGATGCGTGTCCCCAGCAGTGTTGGGCAAGTTACAACTCTGCAAGAGAGGTCTAGCAATGAATTTGATCCTCTTTATTACTGCTTTAGCTAGTCCATTTTGCGTATGGACGTGCGGTACAGAGTGCTCAACTTTTATTCCTGTTGCTGTGCAATAATCATCAAATGCCTTTGAAGTAAATTCGCCGGCATTGTCCATTCGGATGGACTTCACACGATGATCCGGAAATGCATTCTTAATTCTGATGATCTGCGAGATCAGCTTTGCAAATGCATGGTTTCTAGTTGATAGCAAACATACATGCGACCATTTCGAGGAAGCATCGATAAGTACCATAAAATACCGAAACGGCCCTGACAAGGGCTGAATCGGGACACAAATATCCCCTTGGATACGTTCCAGAAATGCAAGAATTTCACTTTGAACTTTCATAATAGAGGGTCTAGTTATTAATTTCTCGGTGGCACATGCAGGGCACACAAAATCTTCATGATTCGGAAAATTCTTAACATTAATGCCATAAACCTGTGAGTTATTCACTATATTTCTCATCATTCTCAGACCAGGATGGCCTAATCTACAATGCCACAAAGAAAATAATTCAGAGCTTCTAAAAATAGTCTTCAAGCTACACGATTTCTAGATAAAAAAATATAATTCCAATCAGATAGTGACAAAATAATTCAAATATTACTTGCAAAAATAAAATACTGGAATGAAGGATAAATTACATATTCATTCATATGAGAAAGAACTCTTCGAGAGCTTATAATTCATTATTCAAAATTCATTAACAACCACAATCTAAAATAGATGTTAATAATACAATTCATGCTTTGGACTTTCCCTGAACTGGATTCTTCTCCTCGTTAGTGATCTTCTTGCCACATAGAGAGAGATTGGTATAAATTCTGTGCAAGGTAGAATTGTACTCGGCCACTGTTCTGTAGTCCGTAAACCTCAGGTGAACCCAATCTTGCTGTGCTTGGGACAAGATGGTGGACTTGAGTTTCTCAAACCGCTTCTGAAGTGCAGTCCATAACTCAGGTGCACTCTCTTCAGCCATATATTCATTCTTCAAAGTGGCTGAGAGGTGATGCCTGAGGAAGTACAAAGCTTGATCGTTTTGCTCGGCAGTAGGTTGCGCGTCCTTCGAGGACCTTAGGCCGATGGCAGTTCGAAACTTCTTGCTCCTAAGCACGATCTTCATATCTGGTGTCCATGTGAGATAGTTCTGACTATTAGGGGCCAGTTCTTCAAACTGACGTTTGACAATTCATTTGCATATTCATAAGATTCTTTCATTAGATTACTTCATGCAATCTAATAGGGAGTGGCTGCAAGATTCATAAATGCATAAATTAAATTCTCATGAATTTCCAGTAAACTAAATAAAGTAATAAATATAAGTATTCACAAAGATTTATAGATATAGTTTTCTGCATGTATGTGATCGACTTCGTGCATGCGATCAGATTCATACACGCGATCGGCTTCGTGCACACAATCGACCTCGTGCGATCAGTTTCATGCGCGCATGCGATCGGCTTAGTGCGCGTGGCTTTCTTGGCGCGGCAGTGGCCGCTTCATGCGGCATGCTAGAATTCACATGAATTTACAGTAAATGAGGAGAGCAATAATTACAAAATACATAAAAATATTCATAAATGCTGCAAAGGAATGCTAGAAAAATTAATACCATAGTCAAATAATTTTCTGGAATTTTCTAGCAATTTTCCATAATTTTTTGACTATTTTATTCAATTTTCCAAATTTCCAATTCTGTTTTCGAAAGAATAAAAAAACAGAAAAGGAAAATAAAATACGGGGGCAATATAGTAAAATCCCCTCCCCTCCCCTTCTATTATCCGGTTTTGAATCGGATTTCAAATCCGCCATAATAGGACTTCGAGTCCGACTGCTCCTCTGCATGCGATGGCATTCGGCGAGACGGGCGATAGGGACGGCGTGAGACCCGGGCGAGACGGCGATGCCTTCGAGGCAAAGGGTCGGCCTTGGCGAGGGCCGAGAGGGGGCCGACGGTGTCTGGCGACTTGCCCGCTACCGAGTCGAGGCTAAGCGAGACGATTGCGCCTTCGAGGCATGGTGCCGAGGACCGAAGCGGCTGGTGATGGCTGACTCTTGTCTTCGTGACGATTGGAAGGCAAGCCGATGGCGCGAGGCAGCGGCTCCTTCGAGGCGACTGGGAGGCGAGCCAGCAGCGTGATGTCTTCGAAGCGCGCGGTGGGAGGACCAGCGCCGGCACTTCCGAGGCGCTCCGGCGTCTTGAGCGTGGCGATGGTGGGCGGCGGCGCTCTTGTCGATCTGGCGACGGCGCTGGAAGGCGTCTTCGGGCGGAGACATGGGCAGGCGCGATCGGCGGCGGCGCGCCAAGGTGCGAAGTCGAGTGCGGGCCAAGTTCACGGCGAGCACACAAAACGAGGCGGCCGACGATCGACTTGAAGTCCGACTGCAGCAATGACGACCCAATGCGGCAATGGTGGCCGGCGATGTAACACCGGGCGCCAACCGCACCACGGATGCTACCAACCCTTTAAACTATTAAGACCGGCTTAGCCACCGAAATTTACAAAATTTCGGCATGACCTCTCTAGAACAGAGGACATCCACTCAGCAGACAAAAGAATGATAGCAGTCATAATGTACCAACCACTCAAAATAGGAAGAAACATACTAGCAGGTCCTTAGTTAATCAATCAAATCCCCCAATAGAAGTTAAAGAAAAACTCCAACACGACAAACAACATATTACAACCTCATTAATTACATCCAGAATTATTGACTTTGCTAATAAATTGTTGGAGATCAAATTCGTGCACGTGATACTACTCCCAACCAGACGAATCAGCTTCAAGGTACCTAAAACAGGAAGCAAACAAGTGTGAGTCCAAGACTCAGCAAAGTGCAACAATAATAAAAAGGTAATGAATTCAACTGAAGAACTTGTAATCTAGAATTTAATATAGCCAGTATTAAAAGGAAATCAACCAATAGAAGAAGCAATACTAACTCCACTTACCACACCCAATTCGAAAACATAACTAAATCTTACCCTCGCCTCAATAAGACATTTCCGGATGAGTCCACGCCTCAAACCTCAACCTGTTCTTCCCATTCTCATCAATCCCATTTATCAGTTGCAACACACAATGCAATGAAATATATTTATGCTTTCATACTCAAGTGCACAAGACATACAAAAGAAGAATCTTATATCCATACATCACAATCAACTCATTAAACATGATGCCTCATCGTAAATGCAATACAAATGCAAAAAGGCCATTCAAAAGCAGAATATCATACTCATACATCACAATCAACTCATTAAACATGATGCCTCATCGTAAATGCAATACAAATGCAAAAAGGCCATTCAAAAGCAGAATATCATACTCATACATGACAATCAACTCATTAAACATGATGCCTCATCGTAAATGCAATACAAATGCAAAAAGGCCATTCAAAAGCAGAATATCATACTCATACATGATGCTTCCTTGTCAATGCAAAGCAGATGCAAATATGCTTGCATGTTCATATGCTCATTTCATTTCACAATTCTCATGCACACGATGCATTATGCATGCTCATCTCCTCTTTTTAGCACATACCGGTATGGCCGAGTGCACACCCATCGGTGTGCACCCTCTCATTCCCCTTCCACCCCGCAGTGGAGGGCGCCTACTCTTACTGACTCGCTCCCGTACAACCACGTATACGGGACTACGAGGTAGGACTTTCGCACTCACTACATGTGAGCACAGAGGCCCGCATCAGAATGAGTCACCTCTTCCATCATGAATGCACAAATGCAAATGACATAACAAATTTGCGAACTACATTTATTTCTCCCATTTGTATAGCCATAGCCAAATACATAAAACATCAGCCACTGCTCGCATCCATAAATTACCCTTCACATCCTCGACATTCATAATCACATCCTCAACAAGTATTCATACTCACATCACCAATACTCGAGTAATTACTAATTCCATCTATCTTGATCATAACTTAAACCATTTTTGCAATCAAATTCCATACTCCATCCACACATTCATTTATCATCACTACTTCATACAAAAACCATAACCTTTTATCATGAACACGAATTGAACCATTATACTTAACTCAAAACTCATGTCTTTGATATCAATAACACCCTAATCCTACTAGTGAGCACCAGCACAGAACATAAGTTTTCACAACAAACCACAAAGACAAGGCACATCATTCTTCAATGTAGCACACATAGCAAGTAAACAAGGATGCACATGCAAAATTTCATTCTCTAATGTCATTCATAAGTATTCACATAGCCTACCCATACGCGTGTTGTCAGTATAACCACAACAAGCATTAGCGGTACACAAATCAAATCAATCAAGACATTCAATCTACAATTCACAAAGTTCAATCAATTGGTGCACTTGCCTTCAACTTCTCGAGACGGTGTGGCGAGACGAGGTTACCACACCTGGGGTCACACCACCTGCACATGGATATAACTCACTCAAATACATGCCCATAAATCAACATATGACTCATACTAAGCCGGCTTCGCAACCCACTCGTAAAACCTGAAAACAGAAATCTGCCACCCCGGGACAGCACTCGGTAAAATGGGCATAACTTTCAAACGGCTGAACGAAACTTAGCGATTCTGGACTTCATTAAAAGGTAATTTGATTATCTACAACTTTTTCTATAGCCAACCAACCGGGAAAAGCACCGATTATTCCCAGATTTGCGACGAACAGCAGACAGCCGCAGAAATAACGCGTTCTGGACAGCACACAGTAAAATAGCTATAACTTTTAAATGGCTAAACGAAACTTGATGATTTTGGTCTCTATTGAAAGGTAATTAAATTATCTACAACTTTCATTATAGCCAAACCCCCAGGAAACGCTTGTAGAATTTTCGAACAGCAGCTCTAATAGGGGGCAAAAATCTGCTCGAACAGAAATTGCAAATCACTTAGACTCAAAATCCCTCAACTAAGCACATTGCTAAACAAGAACCCTAGCTAGGCATTTCATCAAACACCATGCATGCAAGCAATCTCACCCCCAAAATTTCTAGGGTTTTTACCTCCACTCATACTCATGGAGGAAGAAGGGAGGTGGAGGAGCCGATGCCAGCGCTGGAGGGAACGACTTGCTGCCGGCCGGAAGGGCTCGCCGGAGGGGAGTCGCCGGACTTGGGGAAGATGGGGGCGCCGGAGCTGGGGGAAGTGAGGGCGCCGGACCTGGGAGATGAGGGCCCAGTGGGGAGCAAGGCGCCAGAGCCGGACTTGGGCAGGGAGGCGGGCCCGGAGGACCAGCCGGCCGGAGAAATCGGGAGGAGGAGGAGCAGCTGGAGGGAGAAGAGCCTGAGCTCGGGTGGAGATGAGGGGCGAGGGAAAAATGACTGGGCTTGGGGGAAAAGAAAATGGTTGGCCACCTTTTGCATGATGTGGCATTTAGGGCTTCAACTCCTTTTGTTTGCTTCTAGACTCCATCAATTTGGGTGCCAAAACAACAACAAAAGGCTGGAAAAAAGTAAACCACACAACCTCTGGAGGCCACAAATCAACCGTCTCCAAAGACCGACAATTCAAACTCACGGCGGAAGAAAAGCGATAAAGCAGTGGCGGTATTACGGATAGTACCTGTGTGGTGGCCGATCAGTGCTTCGAGCACCAGGGTCTTCGTGCCCTTTTTCTGTGAATGTACTGTAGCAACAAGAAATAGTAGCTTCATGCTACACAAGATTGTAAAACGATGTACCAGAGAAAAGAACCAGAAAAAAAACAACGCATGCGAATTGTAGCTTTGTGCCACGTAGATGCATACGCGTGATTAGATCAATCCCCGTATCTCACATTTTTCGATTCTGCGTCGGCGGTAGAGGCTCGTGCTGATAACGTGTTGAGAAACCTTGCTATCGGGTGTAGTCCAAGGTTTTCAACAGATCGAATACAATGAACAGGAGAGCAGTATAGGGAGGAACAGAGATTTCTTTATTGCTTTCTCGTATGTGTGTACAATGGGGAGAACCCCTCCTCTATTTATAGCCTCCATTTAGGGTTTCAGCAATAGGACCAATATGGGCCTTCGTGGGCTTTTAGGGTTTCTTAACATTATCCATCAGTGACTCGACCTTACGCCTTATTCATTGTGAAAACAATCAAATCACATCCATGAACCATTAATAAAAAATATGATATCTGTGACTCTTGTGTAGAATTGATTGAACCATTAATAAAAAATATGATATCTGTGACTCTTGTGTAGAATTGAAAAAGAAAATTGATATTCCTTGTAAATCATGTGAAATTTTGAAAAATAAATTTTTTTATCTTGAGAATGCTTCTTGTGAGTCATGTGAATTTTATAGAAGTGAGAATGCGTTGCTGAAATCTAGTTCTTCAAAATGTGACAATTGTTTGATATTGCAAAAAGAGGTAGAATCCTTGAAAAATTCTTTGGTAAAAAATTGCTCCAATGTAGAGAATGATGTAAATAAACTAGCAAAAGAATTTTCTTGTGAGGATCTTAATTGAACTTGAAAAGCATCCTTACACATTTTTATGCAATAGATGTCCTGATCTTGCTAAAGAAAACAATTACTTGAAAATGACTTTAGAAAAAAATTATAAATGGCGAGAAAAACTTAAATATGATCCTAGATACAGAAAGAAGGTGTAAGATACATTAAAAATTCTTGTTCTCAAATTCCGTCAACTAAAGAGAATTTCAATTTGCATGTTGCTATCTCAAAAGCTAAATCTGAAAACAAATTATAAAAAAAATATTTTAATTGTGGAAAACTTGGACATATTAAAGCCAATTGTTATGCTAATATAGTTAATTGCTATAACTGTGGTAGGATTGGTCATATTGCCATAAATTGCTTTACGCATCCTGCATATTGTTTTGAGGCTAATAAAATTAATTTCCAGCAAAGAAAAAATGTTGATTTTGATCCTAAAATTCCTCAAAAACAGCATCTTTGGGCTTTTCTCCTTTATATAATGCATATTGAACTAGAAGCCCGGTTGAGTCAAATAGTGCAAAAACAGCATGGATTCCAAAAAATTCATTAAAAAATAGCAAGGTATCAAAAGTGTGGGTACCTAAACATCTCCTCCCATTTTAGAATAAAGATAAATGACTTGAAAACCGGTGGCTAATTGTTTTGGATTGCACATGACATATGATATGAGATAAAAAATGGCTTTAAAGTCTAGAAATTGTGAAGAATGATGGTAATATGTTTTATATTGAGACTAACCAACTCAAGGAGTTATATGATATTGCTTTTGATGAGTCTAGCCCTGATGCTAGAACTGTTTTGCAAAGTGCAGGTTTGTAGATGATAAAAACAGATGATGAGCCTATACCAACAGCAAATTTTGAACTTGTAGTATGGAGAATAATGAATTCAACAAGGTACATGTGCTTTTGGCCTATGGTACTCTCATGACTCTCCTTTAGAACTTGTTGGCTATTCAGATGCTGATTTTGCTAGTGATAGGATTGATAGAACTAGCACTTCTGGTGTATGCAATTTACTTGGTAATTCATTGGTGGCATGATCATCTAAAAAGAAAAATTCTATTGCTTTATCTACTGCTGAAGCTGAATATGTTGCTGCTGCCAGTTGTTGTGCTCAATTGATTTGGATGACATCTACTTTACTTGATTTTGGTCTTGAATTTTATTCAATTCCATTATACTGTGATAATCAAAGTGCCTTGAATATTGCTAAAAACTCAGTTCAACATAGTAGAACAAACAAATTGACATTAGACATCATTTTATTAGAGATCATATGGAGAAAGGCACAATTAAAATGGTCTTTGTGAAAACTAAAAAACAATTGGCGGGCATTTTTACTAAACCTTTGGTATATACTGTTTTTTCTAGGTTGAGGGGAGAATTGGGTATCTTACACTCAAATAATATCATATAGATACATCAATTGAGGGGGGCATATTCATTTGTGTTGAAATAGATACATTTATTTAGAAGTATTGTGAGTAATATCTTTTAAAAATCTATTTATATGTAAATATTTGTCGACATCTGTTCTTGACAGTGGCATATGTAGTAAGTTACTTTAGACTATCTAATTATCATTGGTTCATGACCAAGTTCCTTACTTATTCAATGTTAGGAATTTTTATTCTTTACTGAGTAGTATTGGAGACTTGCTAAAATCACATCTAATAATACCATGAGTGTCCTCTAGTACTCAAGATTTAGTGGTTATGCTAAATGTAAGTTATTTCCATTACTTTCTAATACCATGGTAGTAGTCGACATATGCCCAAGATAACATGTTCCTATGTCAAGTCCATGACTATAAACTTGAAAATTCAAGGTAGTCAAATTAAAAAAAAGGCTTCCTCAAAGTGGATGCAAAAGGCAAAAAAAATACCTCAAAGTGGTACAAAGTGAACAAATGTTATGGCCATACTAGACAAATACCTGTGGTGTGAGTGACTGGGTGGAATAAAATGATTATGTATAGCCTTCTAAAATCTTGAAGAAAAGTTCTTACTTATACTAGATAAAAATTTATTATGCAGTCTTGATATTTGCTTATGTGTGGATGATTTGCTTACTTTGATTTGTGAGGTGAAACGAGGTTTGTTCTAGTGGAAGGTTTCTAGATGTTTAAATGTTTCTTTCTACTACTTACTATTGGAGAAGATGTTAGAGGAGTATTTGTATTTTTTATTTATTTAACTCGATTGCTCATGATATATTCTAAATGTATGGATTTAATTCAGTTCTTTATTGCTTCAATAGTATTTTTCATTCATCCTTGATGTGTATTTTGCCAAAGAGGGAGAAATAATATGCTAAAATATGCTTAAATTGAGATAATTAAGTGGGAGTTATTGCATGATATTTAAGGAGAAGATTGTTGATAAAATTTATGGATTATTTTCATGTTGTCAAATCACTCATCAAGGGGGAGATTGTTAATTCCATTTGCAAAATATATAAGTGTGTTGATTAATTTGACAACAATATAATATACATGCGATGATTTATGGACAACAATATTTGTTATGGAATAAGATACTGTGAGAGTTTATTTTATTTATGACAGGAGATGCAGCGCAGGCCACGCAGGCAACAGGAAGTGCAATGCATGGATGTGAGATGTACGTTGCAGCACAGGTGGACGCACACTATAGGTTGGGGAGAATCCATGCAGGTGGCGCGTACCCGAGTTCAGCACATGCCAAGGTCGTAGAGGTGCAGGCGCAACACGTGAGGTTGCGGGTGCAGGAGGCACATCACACGAAGGAGGCAGGTGCAGCGAGATGGGACACGTTGTGATCTACGCAGACGGACAACACAGTGTGACGGCCAGCAGGCCAAGCAGACGAGTAAGTCATGCGATAGCGGTAGGTGGGTCATACGCATGCATGTGTGAGTTTTGGGTTTTGTGCGTGCATATATCGGGCCATGTGTAATTGGGCCAGGTGGATATATATGTATGTAGTTAATTAGAGAGAAGATATTAGTATTAGCCTGAGTTATAAAAGGCTGAGGGAGAGCAGCAGAAAAGAAAAATAAAAGAGCCGGCGGCGCAAGAAATCAGAGTTGCGTAGCAGATTCGGTACTCTCTCCGTGCGGCAGGGCTCCTAGCGTGAGGTGGTCACGTACGAGGCTACAGCTGGGACAGAGCACATTGCAAGGAAACGGAGGGGGCGGCGTATGCTCCATTGTGCGCAGTGTGCATGCAAGCAATCAAAGACGAGAAACTGCATGCAAGCAAACAGAGTAAGAGAGAGAATTAACGTTGAAGAGAGAGCACTGCTCTGGTAGTTAATTTGTAACTTTTCTGTGCTTGATATATGCAAGGTCTAGATGGTGCTTATGCAGATAGTACTAGTTTGATTCCTTTCTTTATATAAATCAATCACATTGCCATGCATGCACTGATTCCAACAGATGTTAGCTTTCTTCCATGATCAATTGTTCTAGTTTGATTAGTATTTTATTAATTTTTAGAATTAATAAAAACAGAAAAAAATAGGTTAAGGTGTTAGTTTGCACCAATTCACCCTTCTCTTAGTGTGCCTCGATTCTTGAGATCGTCGGCTCTACATTTTTATATTGGAGGGATACCTCATAACTTCATAAGATAATTATGCATAATAAGCAAGGGATACCTCATAACTTCATAAGATAGTTATGCGTAATAAGCACAACAAGCCACTTGGCTCGGTTGGTAGAGCATTCACAACCTGTGTGAAGACTGAAGAGGCCTTGGATTCGATCCTAGATAATGGCAACATTTTGCACATTTTTTATTAATGGAATGCACTGCTGGTTCTTTTTGCTTTATCTTTTTGTTTGTAGTAAACAAGTTTCTAATAAAGGAAATCAGAAGGGTTCACTACTACAAAACAGGACATAGGTGACGCCCTATTTGCGGCGGTTCCAAGGGAACCGTCACAAATACATGTATCAGTGGCGGTTCTATATGGAAATTGGCGGGAGGATCATTTGTGGCGGTTTCATCCAAAAACCGCCACAGATAATACATTATCTGTGACGGTTTTTATTTGAAACTGCCACTGATAACGCTGGGACTATTTGTGGCGGTTGGTAGATGGAACCGTCATAGATAATAAATTATCTGTGGCGGTTTGGTTTTAGAACCGCCACTAATATAATTATCTGTGGCGGTTTGAATTTAAAACCGCCACAAATAATGATTTGTATATATACCTCTGTGCGCTGGTCATCTTTATCCTCTGTCGCTGGTCATCTTCCTCCACTGTTGCCCGACTAGAAAAGTTAGCTTTTTGATTTCAGATTTTGTTTGGCCAAGATCTTGTGCTTCTACTTCCTAGAATTGTTCTAAGGTGTGTAAAATATGTCTCATCTCTTTATTTGTACTAGAAAATTGCCATTAAAGGTTTATTCCTAGCTTAATTAAGGTTTAGATGCAAGGTCTACATTTAGTTTGTTTTTATTTACCTAGCAATTTGTAGATGATTAATTTATTACCTTCTTTGTATTAGATTAAGTTGTCTACCTTGTTTAGATGATGAATTTTTTGTCAAGCATATATCAAAGTTATGTATTTACGATTATTGGATATTAATGAAAAATAAATTATAGTTAATGTGATAGATGGGTGATCATGAAGTTAATTGCCTTGCATTTTGAGATGAGGAATTTATTATGTTGCTCTTCGAAGGTTATGTATAAAAATTACGTAGTTAATATTTTTCTTAGTTACCATTAATTTTTTTTGTTAGCGCTGCATATACATCCAATTTGTGTTAGTGAATTTTTAGTGAAGCATATAAACCCAATTTATGTAATTAAGATATGAGGAATTAGGTATTGTTAGTGAATTTTTATGAAGCATATAAACCCAATTTATGTAATTAAGATTGTTGGATGTGAATGATAAATAAATTTTAGTTAATATGGTAGTTGGGTGATCATGAAATTTTGAGGTGAGGAATTTATTATGTTGATCTTCCTGGAGGATATATGTAATTTTTGGTTACATATGAGTATATATTAAAAATAATTAATTAAGTTTGCAACATTTACTTAGTATTAATGTTGTCCCGTTAGTGGATATTGTTGAATATTCAATAACAATTTATTTAATTAAGATTTTTGGATATTAATAAATTGCTTAAATTAATGAACTGTAGATGGACGGGAGATGGATGTACGATCTGAACCGTTGTAGCCAAGAATATATCGACGGTGTATCTGTTTTTCTAAGAAGCGTAGGAGAGAACGACTTGCAAAAGAAGGCGGAGTACATACCTTGTCCATGCATTGATTGCAAGAATGAGAAGATATTTTCGAACAAAAACCATATCCATTTGCACTTGATCCGGAGGGGTTTTGTACCTGGCTATACAAGTTGGACAAGGCACGGTGAAGAGGAGATCATACTTCAACGTGATAACGTCGATGACGACGGAGCTGGCAATATGGCAGCTGACATCAGTTATGGATCCGATGAGGATAGGTTGGTCGTCGATGACGACATTAATCTAGCTCAAATGTTGCGCGATGCAGAAGAGAACTACACTAGTCAGAGAGAGTTTAATCAATTCAAGGGTTTGATGGAGGATTCGGAGAAACCTTTGTTCCGGGTTGTGAGGAGGAATACACAAAGTTGCACACGGTGCTCTCATTGCTGAAATTGAAGGCAGCCAATGGTTGGTCCGACAAGAGTTTCACAAGTTGTTACATCTCTTAGCGGACATACTGCCTGAGGGAAACGTGTTGCCTAAAACCACGTATCTAGCTAAGAAGGTTGTATGTCCCTTAGGATTGGAAGTAGAAAGAATACATGCTTGTTCAAACGATTGTATACTCTATCGCAAAGACTATGCAGACATTCATGTATGTCCGGTGTGCAAAGCGTCGCGATACAAGCGTAAGGGCGATGACAGCGAAGCTATCGAGGTGAAGAAAGGAGCTCCCGCAAAAGTGGTGTGGCTATGGCTCGTTAAATTACTCGTTGATTTCGTTAGTTAAATTACTCGTTAAGTTCCTCACTAGCTAGTTAAATTACTCGTTGATTTCGTTATTTACTCTGACGTAAGGACTAATGGCTATGGCATCCAGATTCCACTGGATTCTCGTAGTAATTCATCCGCACAAGAGCAAGATCTGATCATGGATCCTTTGGATAAACCTAAAGCGGACTATGAAGTGATGACACGTTTAATAAATGAGGCGTTCAAAAGATATTGTCGAAAGAGCACGAGACACCGCCCATACAAAAATCCCTTACATTCCGTACTAACTTTCCGATGCATACGAAAGGAATATTCTTATATCGTATTTCATAGTAAATAGCTCCTTGACGACATCTTAGTTCATTCGATTTTCGCGATGTCTGCGACGCAAGGAACAAATTTATGTGGGTACTTCGTGTGCCATACATGCGCCAAATCTTAGGTTGCACAATAAAAGACAATGGCGTGGAGGTCAGTCATGCAGACATGACACATCGATTCACGCCACTCAATTTCTATATAATCTCTTAATTCATTTTTCATACTTACAGCGCCTCAAAATCGCTCTCACGAGGGGCTTGCTTCTCAAATCCAAGCCATTCAGGGCCAGCTCGCCTACTTCATCATGAAGGAAGTACTCAACAAAAACGGCGAGTTTTATGACGAAGACAACAATGATCCACTCCTCCATACTCATTTATCACATCACGTGTCTCCAACCTCCGAAGACCCGTAGGCTTCTAGCTTAGGAAACTAGTTTAGCCTTTTGTTACTTCAATTTTTTTTCATTACAAAGTGTAAATAACTCTTTCTTCCTTTTAAATGGGAACCCTTCTTTCGTCAATGCCATACATTGTCGGTGGTTCTTCTCTTTGTAGCATGTCGTTTGTCTTCTTGAGGAACACATGTACACACATGCGAGTGGCACTTCTAAATATTTCATGTGTTTGCCTTACATGGTTATTTTTTCATATGAAGTTATTTCATGTGTTTGTAATAGTTTGATAAACTAACCAAGTGAGAAATGTTGAATGCTTGATAGTTATTCATGCATGCTTACTATCTATACACAAGGATGAGACTGATCTGAGAAAATGCTTACACATGGAACTCAGTTACTCTATTTTTAAGAGTAAGTTCACCTAATGTGTTATTTAATGGATAACTTTTTGTAGCGAAATCTTACATTCTTTGTACTTATGCGACTGATGATAAGTATGAGTTTGTCGATCTGCAAGGATTCAAGGCTTAGTTAAGAACTACTCTCGGTTTGTGTCATTCCCCATATATACATGGCGGGAGAAATCAAGAAGCTGTTGAGGTAGGGTCTTGATTTGCTTCTTCTGATTCTCTTAACAATACAAGTTCTATTTTTTTAGAACATGATACAAGTTCTTTAGAGCTAATACTATGTATTGCCTTCCCATTTCTTCCATCGATGTGACCTCCTTGCTTGATGATTGAAGAGGATGAAGAGCCAAAAGAAGGTGAAGAGGCAAATGAGGTTAGTTATCCCGTGAGCTTACTTCTAGTTTCCCTAATGTTTCTAAAGACTTCGCTTCTTTTGCAATCGATACAACTCGATGGCACAAGATAATTACTTCTGGATATGCATTTATGTTGCCCTGGCATTATTTTTCTACTAGCCGTTGATTAAGGTGGAAAAGATTTCTAAGTTTAGCATGTATTTTACAGTTCCCCCGATACTTGAGCTTTGTAAAATGTGTAGTCGATTCAAATGACCTTCCCCTCAATGTTTCTCATGAGATTCTTCAGGAAAGTCGAATTGTAAGTTACCGAAAATGCCTGTCGGCTTTTATATTTGAAAATTGCAGATTCTGATGTTGACATTATTTGTGATGTTTTTATCACATTTGGAGGTAATTTATGTTGTTTATTCAGTAAGAATTGCAGATTCTAGAAAGACATTGAAGTATGAACATGGCGTAGTTTTTATGAGAGAAGAACCGCTCTTTGTTTCTTCCATTGCTTTGGCTCGGTTCTTTGTTTGTTTTTCTTTAGGTTCTCTACCTTGTTGAGCCAATTGATGAGGTTGCCATTCAGAACTTACAGGACCTACAAAGAGAAGAAGTTTGTCGATATCAAAGAAAGAGGACATGGAATTGGGTGAGGAAATGTTGAAGTTTGCTACTATTGTTTGTCTGTTGTTTTGACAATTATTTGCATCACGTTAACTTATATTTGGATCATTTCTGTATGAGCAGATCATTGTGTTGAAGAATCTGTACTCATCTCTGATGCATTTTTCTCAAATCGAGACAGGCTCATGAAGGCACAATCACTTGGTGATACATCAAACTTAGAGTTCATGAGGGGAGAAGGATTTTGAAACTAACCCCGACCACCTGTTATCAAGGACTTGAATGTAAGATTCATTGCTCCTGGCCACTCATGTATTTGAATGTAAGTTCATGTACCTCATACCACATTAGCAACTGAAACACATGCAATCTGAAACACATGCACTCACATGTTGAGAGTGATTCTGTTTGGTTTAGTTGGTATTTATGCCAAGTAGTGTTGTGGTCAGCATATTTGGTAATTCTCTTATATATATTCATGCAATGGGCATGGCTAGCAATTGCTGAGGCTAGCCAAAATGCCAGCTTTTTATTTTCTGTGTCGGACTATCGGTGGCGGTTCTAGCCAAAACCGCCATCGATATGGATATCGATGGCTCTAACCAAAAACCGTCATCGATAGTACTAGTATCGATGGCGGTTTTGCCAGAATCACATCGATATCATCGATATCATGGATATCGATGGCGGTTCTAACAAAAACCATCACAAATAATGTTATCTGTGGTGGCTCTAGAACAAATCACGATAATCCTCGATTATCAATGGCACTAAATCTGTGGCGGTTCGAAAACCGTCACTGATGGCAGTTTCGAACCGCC
Organism: Guadua angustifolia; assembly: GCA_036346375.1. Taxonomy (NCBI): domain Eukaryota; kingdom Viridiplantae; phylum Streptophyta; class Magnoliopsida; order Poales; family Poaceae; genus Guadua; species Guadua angustifolia. The sequence continues at coordinate 51,481 of JAYEVE010000082.1, read as the reverse complement.
ACTGATTACCTTTTTCAAGGTAGTGGTTTTGCCCTTCTATTATTCTAAAAACATGACTAGAATGTCTAAGCACCTCTCAAAAAGAGCAGCTCCCAATTTTGACATTAGTTCACAAGGATGATTAACTTCAACCCAAAACTCCCTCAAGGTTATATTTTAACTTTTCAACGTGATAATACATTGCAATAATTGCTCGAAAAATAACATTAAGATCATATCATGTGCAAAAGTGCATTTACTAATGGATAATGGTGCATTTAGTGAGATATTTTTAGACACAAAATCATAAATCCATGAAGCTTCCATGTTAGTCTCACCAACTAATATATACCTCCAGGACTAGTAACTTGGAGTTCTGAAATCTCCAAATAATTTGGCAAAGCTGAGACGAGGCATGACGAAATCAACATACATACACAACTAAGCAAACGTGGATTGAGGAGGGAAAAAAAAGCTGTTCTGAATGTGGTGATTTCGCATGAAATTGCCAAGCACTTCCACACAAAGTTGTTCTCAATGCGGTCACACAACTTCCTCGAAGTGCTTTGTACCACGTATTGCTTGTGCTACAGTGTCAAAATTTTATAAATTCGTTTGAGTGTGATTATGATCCAAAATTTTTATGAGAGCTTAATCACTGCCTCAAAACCCTTATATAAGCATTTCAAAAATTTTAAACTTGTTTTAGTTGCTCAATCAAATCTATAGAAGCGATACATGTAGCACCGTAAGGATTTTTTTCAAGACAATAGCACAGTCACAATTTTTAAAAATTGTTCAAGCTCATCATCATCTAAAAATTTTATGGGAATATTAGTGATGCATCAAGACCATCCAAAATTTTTTTCAAAATTTTCTAACATGGTTTGAACCGTTTTTCATTCGGTTGAAATTTGTCGGTCAGCCTTCTATAGCACTTTCTGAGTTTTTGAAAATTCCTCAAGATTTCTCATCATCTAAAAATTTATGGGAATATTATGGATGTGTAAAGACCATCCACAAAAAATTTCAAAAGTTTCTAACATGGTTTGCACCATTTTCCATTCAGTTGAAATTTGCTAGTCAGCCTTTTATCAGGATAGTAGCACTATCAGAATTTTTAAAAATTCTTCAAGCTTGATCATCATTTGAAATTTTTATGGAAACATTAGCGGTGTGTAAGAACCATATAAAAAAAATTTCATAATTTTTTGACATGTTTAGACTAATTTTATTTTGGTTAAAAATCACCGAGATCTCGGCAAATCTCGATGAGATCTCAAAAATCTTGGTTAAAAAGACATATTTGAATTTTGCTTTTTGGAGTTCGTCCGAAGTAACAAGATTTTGCTGAAATTTTGGATTTCGTAGGATGACGAGATGTGAACCGAAAATGAAATTTGGAACCTTGGATCAATATGATTTAACATTTTTGCAAAGCAGAAGGAAGGAGCTTGACTTTTGTATTTTGGAAAGGAAGAAAAGGAGTTAACTAGACCAGGGTATATGCCACAGTGCTTCTGGTGCAAAACATTCAAAAGAATGAAATAAACAAGTGAATGAAAAAAAGGAAAACTAAACACGTTCAGTCCTTCACCATGACTGCCTAGTGATGACAGCATCAATACACAGGGTGATACAGGATTGGGTCGATGCTGCAATGCATCACACAATTTACTGACGACTGGCAATGCTTTCTCCTTCAAACACTACAATAACACATTTGTTATTTGTGTGACGACAGTGCGCGCGATCTTCAGTCACCAAGGTTTTAGTACGTAATACTATTCTGGAAGTTTTCTCCCGTCACAGTTAGTTCTGTAGTCCTCATTTCAGGGATGTTGGAATTCCATGCATCCGTGACAGTTAATTAGACCAATTGTTTCATCCATCGTCGATGCTTGTACCATGGGTGTTGCCAGTGATAATCAAGCCCTGCATACAGAATTCAACTTTATTTGTTAGTTGTAATACGACGAACTTTGTGCCTTACTACCCTTAGATCAATCATTACATCCTCGAAAAAAAACAAAGAAATATTCAATATTTGTGTCCTTGCTACTATAGGGTGTAATGGTGTATCTAGCGGATTCAGTATTTTCAGAATGGGTGTTTAGAGTTACAAAAATATTATTCAATATAAAATGTAAAGGTTTACAATAGGAAAAATATAAAGTACAAATTGTTCGTACCAGAGACAACACCTGAAATAATTGAGAAATATTACAAAATAATTAAGAAAATTGCAATCTAACTCGATGTTCCTTTATAGCTTGGAAGCGAAATATGATGTCATCATCATTAACTTGCACAAAGAATTATCGCTCAAGAAATGTAACCAAGCAATCATTCAAGTATTGCTTTCCCATCCTATTTGTTAGCTTATTCTTCATATAATTCATTGAAGGAAATATTCTTTCAACACTTGCAGTTGCTACAGGAATAATCAACACTAGTTTGAGAAGCTTGTAAACAAGCCTATATATGAGGCCCTTGTTTGTTTCAACGAGCACTATAGAAAGCTTGCATGATTGTTCACTTCTTTAAACCTTTCATCCCTATGCATTTCAGCAATGAAGTATGTAAGTAGAAATGGAAGATGCATCAATTCTAAGCTTGACAAATCCTTAGGATAAAATTGAGCAAGCTTTAACCATGTTGTCCTTGTTGTCGACGTTTGTTGTCGGCAATAATCAAAAGAGGGCTAGACGCTAGATCCAAACTCGATGGTAGTACAAGACACGGGAATTATACAGGTTCTGTGCTCTGGAATTATATGTGGCTAGCTAATTTGATGATGAGATTGTCTGTTGATGTTCACCCGTCCCTCCCTTTATATAGCAGAGGAGGGAGGTTACAAAGGAGAGTCCTGATCAGATACAAAGTGGGAATTATATTTCCTGCACCTATCCGTTTGGTAACGGCTTGGATTACAATCGTATCCTACCTAATTCGGATCGGTTGTCATCTCCAGGGCTTCCTTGTTTCGTACGTCTGGCGCAACCCTGGCAGCTTCTATTTCCTTGCAGTCGGCCCAGCCCAGCCTTATGCAGTTGGGCCTCGCAGTCCTGCTTTGCAGATACCCGTGGTGTATATATCCACAGTAGCCCCCGAGTGCTTTACGATCGGATTGCCTTCTTATTATCAAGGCCTCCCGACTAGTTTTCGGTGTAGCCGAGTACTCTGCAGTAGGCAAGGAGGTCGTGAAGGACTCGATAGAACTCCACGTGCAAGTATTCCGAGTGGTTCTCGACCCAACTTATTGAGCCAGCACTCGACTCGTTATGGAGTACATCTCTATTTACATTGGCTTTTAGCCGAGTGGTACCTGCGTGCCAAAGCGCCTGACTTCGACCCGTCATGAGGCGTGCAGATTTATCCAGCGATACCGCATACGCCTTTTGCGCATCTGGCTAATAACCTATCATGAGGCATACCTCTGGAATATCTATTTTTGAACCATCTTTATGATATTTGACCCCGTTTTGAATGGTATTCAGCATATGACCTATCATGAGGCATATCATAAGAGGATGTTTATATTTGTAAGGTACCCAAATCCCATCTGGCGCGGTCATTGGCTTTTGGCCCATCATGGGGCATACCGTTTCCCAAATTAGTTATGCCCCAATTGTGCCTATGTACAGTGATTCACTGCACATGGTCACAGGCCCATCTTAAAGCGCACCCTAGGGCAACCCCAAGATATGCGGAAGGCAAAGCGTTTTCCAGCTCAAGGAGAAAGTTAGCATCGCTCCCTATAAATATGAGACTAGTTGCGAATGAAACGACTTTCTGTGCACTATTTTCATTTGCCCTTTCGTCTTCTCATCTTCAACACTTTTCTTGCAACTTCCGCCGCTAGAGTTAGCATCTCTCGCCACCCCAATTCAACGCAATCGCAAGTTCCTTTTGCCCAAAAAATGTCTTCTTCTTCCCCCACAAACGCTCCTTCATCCGCCCTCACCAAGGATTGGGCCACCTCTGTGACGACGGAGAAGCGATTGGAGGAATTGGTCTCCGCCGGCATTTTTTCCCCATTGGTGATGCTCTCTGCTCGACCTACGGCGGGTGAGTCTTGCCCCATGCCCCGCACCGAAGTAGTGGTCATTTTTGAGTCCTTTTTCAGCGTGGATTTGGCCTTCCCGCTTGCACCTTTCTTCGCGGTCTTCTTCATTTTTATGAAATTGAATTGACTCATCTCAATCCCAATTTCATCCTTCAAATCGTTGTCTTCGTTCACCTCTGCGAGGCCTTCCTTGGCATTCGCCCACATTTTGATCTTTTCCGCCATCTCTTCCCCCAAAGCGGTCGGAGGAGCCGGATTCCAACTGAGGGACAGCTTGAAGAAGGCTTATTTTGCTATTCCTTTCAAGACCTCGAACAAGGGTTGGCACCAGGAATGGTTTTATTGCGCCAACCTAATGTAATATTGCGAAACCTCGCCCCAAAATTTTTGTGCCATCAGTCGGGTGAGCTAGTTAAATGCAGCGGTGATCTCGAGAGGAGGTTGGCCATCTGGAGGGGTTAGGATTAAGGTTTTAGGTTTTGGGAGGGGTATTTTCGAAAATTCCTCTCTCCACCTACTTTTCCTAACCTCATCTCTCTCTCTTCCAAATGAGTGGCTGGCAATGCTCCTTGCTCTTGCCGATATTTTTTCCATGTAGCAGCAGACGCCTCCATTTTTCTCTTCTATGGCCGTTGCTTCGAGGGGTGGCGCCATTTCTCCTCCTGCGGGCTTCTACCAAAGTGCTCTGAACGGTGATGCTCTGCTGGTCTTTGCTCTGGTGCAATCCCCCCCAAGTGCCGGTAGGCAGTCAATCTTCCTCGGCGTCTCCCTGCGTTTTCCCGTGGCCGCCCCCGGTTGCTGCCACCACCTCCGACCCTCTGGCGTCGCGCCAGCCCTCCTCGCCGGCTTCCTTCTTCCCCAGCCCCTGCCGGCGTCTGCCCAGCTCTTGCCGGCGCCTGCCCCTGCTTGCCGTCGCCTCCTGGTCTTCCTCCTTGCGGCGCCAGTGAGCGATGGTTCTTGGCGGCGATGGCGAACTTCTGGCGCCTCCCCTCCGGCCAGCTCCGGCGAGCTTCCCTCCCCTCTGGCCGACGTGCCCCCTTGCCTTCTTGAGGTGAGTACACAGGTATATGTAAATTAGGGGTTTGGTTTATTGTGTATGCCAGGTGTTTGTTGAAATGCCCCAAAGTTTAATTCCCTCAAACCAAGCTACACAAGTATGAAGGCAAATAGCTGTCCATGGTTAGTCTACTACAACTGTGGTATCTCTTTGGGGTAACTCCCTTTACTCGTGTTTATCATCAACTTACTCCTCTTGTGGCGCGTTGGATTGTGAGCCGCTCGAGGGTTAGATCATGGGCTAGGTTATTTTACTGAAGGTTGTGATGATTATGTCTAAATTTTCCTTTGCGTCCATTTGGGATGCACATATGTATATGGGTGCTTGTTTTATCGTGGATTTATTTGGTTGTCTATTTAAGATGCATGTTTCTTCCATGCATAGCTGCTACGGGGATCATTAACTGACAATTTAAAGGGTTGGTGGAGCATTGAATTCTTAGTGTTAGTTTCTCCTATATTATTTACAACGACACTAGACATGTTCATGCTTTGGTCATAAATGAAATCAATATTCATTTCTATGGGCATGGAGAAAAGAGGTTATATTTGAGTCTAAAGCCAATTTTTATTTAGCGTATGAGCTTACGTAATATCATTCTTACCTGGTAATGGTTGTGAATATTATGTTGTCACTCGATCCTTATTATCTTTTGTATGGCTCAATTCAAATGTGTGAGTTAAGAATTTCTTACAACCATTTGATTACGAAAATTCCATTGTATATTAGCTTAATTTGTTAATGGTTGTGCATAAGATCCCAAATTGAGAGAAAGCTGTTAGTGTGTTCTCCTATTATTAAAGTTTAAATGGTTAAGTCATTTCTAGAGTTAGTTATTTGCGAAATTTCCTTGTGTTACTAATTTAGGCGATATGTTGCCCTGGTTTATACATGAGGTTGATTAGACTAGTACGAATGATCATGTATGGAAATAAGGAGGGTGAATGGAAGTTAGCAAATGGAAAGTGAGCAATTAATTGCAAGTGTATAGTGGTGAACGTGATTTGGTGGCCGTATGATTTAATTGTATGACAGAAACACTGTAATGGGTTGCCATGTCTTATTGTTGAATCGGATTAATCTAGTATCGCTGGCAACTCATGAATGTGAGAATTGGCTAGGTTTATGTGAGTGGTTATGGCTATGTTAGTGAGTGGCAATGATTGAAGGGTTGCATTTCATTCTTGCAAATTGCATTGTGCATTCATGATGGAAGAGGCGACCCATTCTGATGTGGGCCTCTGTGCTCACATGTAGTGAGCACGAAAGTCCTACCTCGTAGTCCCATATCGTGGTTGTATGGGAGCGAGTCGAAGAGTAGGCACCCTCCACCACGGGGTGGAAGGGGAATGAGAGGGTGCACACCGACGGGTGTGCACTCGGCCATACCGGTATGTGCTAAAGGAGGAGATGAGCATGCATGATGCATCATATGCATGGCAATTGTGCAATCTGCATTGCATTGTCAATGATGGATCATATTTTATGAGTTGATTATGATGTATGGCTATGAGACTCTTCTTTGGTATGGCATATTTACATCTGCATTGCATTATAACGATGATTTTGAGTTAAATGGAAAGGTGTCGAGTTGGATCAGTCGTGGCCTCATCCAAAGAGATTAAAGAGATATGTGTCGGGTTTAGTAATGAAGTGAAACAGTGAGCATGCATAATGCATTACATGATTGTAGAAGTGTGATTGATTATTGATTCGTGTTCTCATGTCTATGTGATGGATTGTGCATATTCGTATTTTATGTCTATGTGATGGATTGTGCATATTACGTATTTTCATGTGCGTGTGATGGATTATGCATATTACATATTTTCATGTCGTGTGATGGATTGTGCATATTCGTATTTTTTTCATGCTGGTTGCAAGATATGATTTATGTTTTCAGGTTATATGTTACGCTTCTTTATCGTGGAGTTGTGAACTCCGTCAAAAGACGCCTGAGGTTGGTTTGGAAAATTAATTTTGACACTTCATTTTATCCACTTCTTTATTATGTAAGAATGATTATTGTGCTCTTAAGTAGGAAAATACGATTGACTATGAAATTACTCTTTGATGTACTTATTTGAGTTATCGACTCACGCTTGTTGTTTGTATTATTGCGGTACCTTGAACCGGCATGCATGGAGTGGGGTAGTAGCACAATCACGTTTGCATCACCACCGTTCCTTCATGTTGGTTTATAGTTATGTTATTACCATCGAGAAAATTCTTGTAAAAAGTTGTTTGCGGTTATGTTTAATGAGTCCACATCTGTACTATTTATGTGGTGGGGTTGATTAATTTCTATTGGATGTGTGATTGGTTAACTAAGGACTGTTAGAATGATATCATAATCGCATATGTTTTCTGTCTGTGAGTGGATGTCCTAGTTTTAGGGAGGTGCTCCTAAATTTCTAATAATTCGATGACCTCCTAGTTGTTAGTGCTTTGCAAATATTTATTCTTAGCGATTTGTATTTTGTTGATGCTAGAGGAGTAACATTAAGACACGGGTGCCGAGGTGTTCTGATTGGTATCGAGGCGGGCTTTAGGTCCATGTTATGAGACTTTAGCAAATTACTCTAGAGTAAACTAAAATTTTGCTGTGTGATATTAGAAACATGGCATAGGTTTCTACTCCTTCAAAATTTGGCTTTCGGGTAATAACCTTAAAAATCTGAATTAGAGTGGTTAACTAATTTAAAACTTGACACACTCTGATGCACAGTAGGATGGGTATGGGTACATTGCATTGCGCCTAAATGTTGAGTGCTAAATTTATTGTTGTATATCGCTTTGACCATGAAAGGACTGTTGGAATCAGTACGCTTTTGTTCATGTTGTTGGTTAAGTCGAAAGGTTTCGACCTTGTTCAATTGGCCGAGTTGTGGTTCTTGCTTGGGGGTGGGACTAGTTAGTGCCACCTCTTGCTGTTTGGGAAGCCTCTCGTTCTTGAGTTGTCTTTTTCGGGGAGTAGTTTAGAGGGTAAGAAGGGAAGGTTGGATTCTTCTGCCTTCGATGTTTGGATGTAAAGAGAAAAGCTTAGTGATGAATCTCTTTGGATTGCTTTTACTATTGTGTTGGGTTTAGTTGGATTCTTTGGTTTTTGCGGTTATCGTGGGTTGCCTTGTAGAAAACTATTGTAGTTGTTGTTCTCTCCATTTAAGGAGCTTATTGAAGTTTTCTTGGTGCAAAACTTAAATCGTGTGGATCTTCGGTGTTAAGGTTTTATCGAGAAGGATTTGGTTGTTCATTTGGTTTTTCCCGTGCATTCCTTTTCCTTCCTAGAAGTTGTAAATCTTGCGATTTGTTTGAGGAGTTGTTTCCGCGGAGTTTGGGAATTAGAGTCGAATTCTCCATTGATTATAATTGGGTTTTTCGGAAAGAGATGTTTTTTGTTGTTGTTGCTCATGCTTTAGAAGTGTGGGTTTTTTTTCTTTTTTCTTTAAGGGTTGGGTATGTGACCTACGAGGATGTTCAAGGCATCAAGAGTATGATGAGAAGTTAGCGCTTCCAGTTGATGTGGGTTACTGATTCTGTTAAAGTGGATTTGTTGGTTGTTTAAAAACAACCAAATTTATTGTATAGTATAGAATGATTAATGGGAATGGTATATGGTTCTAAAGTGAAAAGTTGATTAGAGTTATTACAATGGACGTGGGTTGTAGAATTGATTTGAAGTTCAAGATTTGTGTTCCGGTGAGTCTAGTATTAATCAGGACTGAGAGGGTCTAGAATCTTCTATGGATAAATTTATATAGTAAGATGTTGATGTAAAGTACCGGAGTATATTAGCGCAAAGGTATGAGAGTTGTTGATTTATGTTGCTTATGAGTTTAATTAAAGGGTGGATCGACAAAATGATTTAATTGATGTGAAATGAAAGAATGAGTATATGGAATGGTTGTATGAATGATGGGGTTTTCGTCATGGGAAAATGTTGTGATGAAGTATGTTTCATGGAGAGGATATTTAATATGGTGGAAGCGATTATTGATTACATGATTTTCTAGAGTGCATGACTTTTGGGGTAAGGCAGCTCGATTAGTCTTAATAGAACTCCCTAATTAAGTCGCATTTTGGATTGAGTCATGAGTTGGCTTGATGATTGAAGCGAGGATGAAAGAGTAGTTTTGGGAGGTAATCGGCTAATGGATTCTGAAATATTTAAAAAAAATCGAGTTTCTCCCTGGTGCGAATTTCATTTGCATTGTTTTGAAATTGTTAAAAAAAGGTTTATGTGATGTTAAAGAATCGAGTTTTTTCTTGGCGATTTGGCTTCGGAAGAGAAAGCAAATGATGATTGGGCTCTATCAAGTTTCTCTCCAAAGTGAATTGGAGCGCTTCGGGTTTGGGTGTTGCATGTGGTTCAATTGGTTCAATAGAATTGTATTTCTTCTGCATTCTAGCTTATGTTAAGAATATGGATGCTCATGGTATATTGCTGAATATCAATGGTCCTTTGGGATTTTGGCCTATTGATTGATTTTGACTGAGTTCTTGCGTGAGAAGTTGCACTTGATTGAGCTAAGTCACATCGTGTTGTTAATAGTTGGAGTTGGAGGTTTGGGTTTACCGTTTGCACTCTTTGAGTTGGTGTGGGCGTTTTGAGTTTGCAAAGAAGTTTTGTCCCTTGTGGACTTTGTTCTTTGTTGTTATTGTAATTTGGCTTTACGTCGAATTGAGGCCTAATTCCTTAAAGGGGGAGAGTGTAATATTGCGAAACCTCGCCCCAAAATTTTATGCCATCGATCGGGTGAGCTAGTTCGTCTGCAGCGGTGATCTCGAGAGGAGGTTGGCCATCTGGAGGGTTAGGATTAAGGTTTTAGGTTTTGGGAGGGTATTTTGGAAATTCCTCTCTCACCTACTTTTCCTAACCTCATCTCTCTCTCTTCCAAATGAGTGGCTGGCAATGCTCCTTGCTCCTGCCGATATTTTTTCCATGTAGCAGCAGTCAGGCGCCTCCATTTTTCTCTTCTATGGCCGGTTTGCTTCCGGGGGCTGGCGCCATTCCTCCTCCTGCCGGGGCTTCGCCAAAGTGCTCTGAACCGGTGATGCTCTGCTTTGGTCTTTGCTCTGGGCTGCCGAATCCCCTGCCCAAGTGCCAGTAAGGCAGATCAATCTTCCTCAGCGTCTCCCTGCGTTTTCCGGCCGCCGCCCTTGATTCTTGGCCAGCGTCACCTCCGGCCCTCTGGCAGGCGTCGCCCAGCCCTCCTCGCCGGCTTCCTTCTTCCCACCCCTGCGGCTCTGCCCTCTTCTGCTCTTTGCCTGCCTGCCCGTCGCCTCTGGTCTTCCTCCTTGCGGCGCCAGTGAGAGCGATGATTCTTGACAGCGATGGCGAACTGCTGGCGCCTCCCCTCGGCCAGCCTCGTGAGCTTCCTCCCCTCGGCGGCGTGCCCCTTGCCTTCTTGAGGTGAGTACACAGTATATGTAAATTAGGGGTTTGGTTTATTGTGTATGCAGTGTTTGTTGAAATGCCCCAAAGTTTAATTCCTCAAACCAAGCTACACAAGTATGAAGGCAAATAGTCATCCATGGTTAGTCTACTACAAGCTGTGGTATCTCTTTGGGGTAACTCCTTTACTCGTGTTTATCATCAACTTACTCCTCTTGTGGCGCGTTGGATTGTGAGCAGCTCGAGGTTAGATCATGGGCTAGGTTATTTTACTGAAGGTTGTGATGATTATGTCTAAATTTTCCTTTGCGTCCATTTGGGATGCACATATGTATATGGGTGCTTGTTTTATCGTGGATTTATTTGGTTGTCTATTTAAGATGCATGTTTCTTCCATGCATAGCTGCTACGGGGATCATTAACTGACAATTTAAAGGGTTGACTGGAGCATTGAATTCTTAGTGTTAGTTTCTCCTATTTTATTTACAACGACACTAGACATGTTCATGCTTTGGTCATAAATGGAAATCAATATTCATTTATATGGGCATGGAGAAAAGAGGTTATATTTGAGTCTAAAGCCAATTTTTATTTATGTATGAGCTTACGTAATATCATTCTTACCTGGTAATGGTTGTGAATATTATGTTGTCACTCGATCCTTATTATCTTTTGTATGGCTCAATTCAAATGTGTGAGTTAAGAATTTCTTACAACCATTTGATTACTGAAAATTCCATTGTATATTAGCTTAATTTGTTAATGGTTGTGCATAAGATCCCAAATTGAGAGAAAGCATGTTAGTGTGTTCTCCTATTATTAAAGTTTAAATGGTTAAGTCATTTCTAGAGTTAGTTATTTGCGAAATTTCCTTGTGTTACTAATTTAGGCGATATGTTGCCTGGTTTATACATGAGGTTGATTAGACTAGTACTGAATGATCATGTATGGAAATAAGGAGGTGAATGGAAGTTAGCAAATGGAAAGTGAGCAATTAATTGCAAGTGTATAGTGGTGAGCGTGATTTGGTGGCAGTATGATTTAATTGTATGATGAAACACTTGTAATGGGTTGCCATGTCTTATTGTTGAATCGGATTAATCTAGTATCGTGGCAACTCATGAATGTGAGAATTGGCTAGGTTTATGTGAGTGGTTATGGCTATGTTAGTGAGTGGCAATGATTGAAGGGTTGCATTTCATTCTTGCAAATTGCATTGTGCATTCATGATGGAAGAGCGACCCATTCGATGTGGGCCTCTGTGCTCACATGTAGTGGGCACGAAAGTCCTACCTCGTAGTCCCATATCGTGGTTGTATGGGAGCGAGTCGATGAAGTAGGCACCCTCCACCACGGGGTGGAAGGGAATGAGAGGTGCACACCGCGGGTGTGCACTCGGCCACCCAGGTATGTGCTAAAGGAGGAGATGAGCATGCATGATGCATCATATGCATGGCAATTGTGCAATCTGCATTGCATTGTCAATGATGGATCATATTTTATGAGTTGATTATGATGTATGGCTATGAGACTCTTCTTTGGTATGGCATATTTACATCTGCATTGCATTATAACGATGATTTTGAGTTAAATGGAAAGGTGTCGAGTTGGATCGAGTCGTGGCCTCATCCAAAGAGATTAAAGAGATATGTGTCGGGGTTTAGTAATGAAGTGAAACGAGTGAGCATGCATAATGCATTACATGATTGTAGAAGTGTGATTGATTATTCAGATTCTGTGTTCTCATGTCTATGTGATGGATTGTGCATATTCTGTATTTTTATGTCTATGTGATGGATTGTGCATATTCTGTATTTTCATGTCTGTGTGATGGATTATGCATATTACGTATTTTCATGTACGTGTGATGGATTGTGCATATTCGTATTTTTTTCATGCACAGTTGCAAGATATGATTTATGTTTTCAGGTTATATGTTACGCTTCTTTATCGTGGAGTTGTGAACTCCGTCAAAGACAATGAGGGTTGGTTTGGAAAATTAATTTTGACACTACATTTTATCCACTTGTTTGTTATTATGTAAGAATGATTATTGTGCTCTTAAGTAGGAAAGTACGATTGACTATGAAATTACTCTTTGATGTACTTATTTGAGTTATCGACTCACGCTTGTTGTTTGTATTATTGCGGTACCTTGAACCGCATGCATGGAGTGGGGTAGTAGCACAATCACGTTTGCATCACCACCGTTCCTTCATGTTGGTTTATAGTTATGTTATTACCAGCTCGAGAAAATTCTTGTAAAAAGTTGTTTGCGGTTATGTTTAATGAGTCCCTGTCCTGTACTATTTATGTGGTGGGGTTGATTAATTTCTATTGGATGTGTGATTGGTTAACTAAGGACCTGTTAGAATGATATCATAACTGCATATGTTTTCTGTCTGCTGAGTGGATGTCCTAGTTTTAGGGGAGGTGCTCCCGAAATTTCTAATAATTCTGACAGCCTCCTAGTTGTTAGCTGCTTTGCAAATATTTATTCTTAGCGATTTGTATTTTGTTGATGCTAGAGGGAGTAACATTCGGGCACGGGGTGCCGGGGTGTTACACCTAAAGCCTTCTCTTCCTTCTTTCTCCGGAGTCTCGCCCAAACCTTTACTGGACTGGACTTCACTCCCTTCGGACAGCGGAGCGGACTAGGTGGAGGAGCTCATGGGGATGATCGCCAAATTGAAGGAAGGTGGTTTGACTGGTGTCGCGATCGTCCTTAATTTTAGCCTTCGTCAGGTGCAGCCCCTCGAGGAGCGAGACCATCTGGGGTTTGACTATGAAGGAGAACGCGACACCACCCAGGAAGCCTCTAAGATGGTCCCCAGGGACGCTCTGCTCAAATGCCTGAGTGATTTCTTCGCCCCAGGCGTCCAGATCGTCAACTCTGGGTGCCCGAAGCCCTTCAACAAGACGAATCCTCCGCCTCCAGTAAGATGTTGTTTCATCTTCCCCGACCAGTTTTTCTGGCTCTTGAGTAGATACATTTAGTCATATGTTTGATACCTGGCCTTGTAGGGTCACGACGCGTTTTTCTCCGATGCGCCGCTGCCCAAATTTCCTCGGCATAAGGGCGCCAAGCGGAAACACCCTGCTCGCATCTCACCCCTGGCTCCGAGTGCCAAAAAAGAGTAAGGCGAGCGAAGCCGAAGACCCCTTGGGAAAGGGTAAACATCCAATCGTCCACACACCCAAGGGGAAGAAGAAGCAGTCGGCGGTAAACGTGCGCCCAATTGGAGGCCCAAAGATTCGGGCCCCGGCAGCCGTACGCGTTCCTCCCGCAACTTCCTCATCTTCGAGCCAATCTGTGGACTTAAGGGCCCCTGAGCCCTCAACCCAGCACTCGACCAGCAGCGTGCCTCCGCCCTCACTTTGATTAGGGACTCATTGTCCCGCGCAAAGTCTTGTGGACCGTTCCTCTGCTGGCGGACCTTCCACTTGGAAAGGCTCGGGGATAAAAATAACGAGATCTGGCAGGTTAGTTTCCTTGTTTGCTCTTCTTTATTCTTCCGGGTCATGGCCTGACTGCTTCTTTTTCCAGAAAGCCTGCCGATAAGGTTCTTGTGGATGCGCCGCATCAGGAGCCCCAGGGGGCTGTTGCTAAAGATGCTCCAAGCAAGCTGGGGACTAAGGCACCGGCTGATGCCACGCCCATCGCCCCCGGTGTCATTCCAGAGCCAGCGGCAATAACTCTCCCGACAGCTTCCGTGACCCAAAACACCAAGGTCAACTTGAATCCGAGCAGCCCCTGGCCGCAGACTTCTTCTGGGCCGACTGGTCAAATTGTGCCTTCTACTCCTGCCGCTCGCCCTTCGCCTCCGCCGGAAGAACTCGCCCAGCCTCCTCGCCATTCGCCTCCGCCAGAAGAACTCCCTCGGCCGCCCCGCCCAAATTCTCCGGTGCGGGTCACATTCTTCAACAAACATGGCGATGGGATATCCTATGATGACGAAGGCGAGGCTAAGGAATGTGAATCATTCTGTGATGCCGCCTACACTTGTTTTCGCCTTGGTCACGTAAGTTGCTTGTGCCGAGTTGTTTTTGAAGCCCTTTTCTTTTTGTCTTTGATACTTGATGTAACTTTATTGTTCGTTTTGTCGCCTTCAGCGTTTGGCGGAGCGCGCCCAGGACAGGAACGCCCTTCTCCAGGAGATACTCCCGAAGACCAAGATGAGGAAGGACTATGAGGCCGAGGTCCAACGAGTCCGCGTTGAGCTGCAGGAGGAATTCGACCGAGCCCAAGTCGAGAACCGAGAGGAACTAGAGAAGTCCGGGCCCAAGTCCTAGCCTTCGAGGCAGAGAAACTGAATCTGACGAGCTCCCTTACTGGTAACTCCTTTGTTCGACTGCCTTGGATCAGATTTTGAGTCTTCTGCCTCTTAACTCACCCTTCCTGCCTTGACTTCGGTCTTCGTTGCTGCAGATCTTCGGGGAAAACTTGAGTCTGCCAATGAGCAAGTTGAGAAGCTGAAGAAGTCTGAGAAGGATGCCAAAACCGAGACAGACAAGATGAAGAAAGAGCTGGAAGGTTTACTCCCGACTCGTCCTTTGTTCCTTTTGTGCCTTTTAGCGTCCTCGGGTGACCCGATCGGTTTTGCGATTGCACGAGTCAACTCGCAGCTCGATGTCGTGTTCTTGATGAGAAGATTAAATCTCTTGAGGTGCGAGTTGACAAACTCGAGAGGGCTCGAAAGAATCTCATGGATTCCGAGTCTGTGACGGCCGGGCCCAACGGTATTCCAAATGATGCGGACGCCACAATCCAACGACTGGAGGAGGGACCCATAAAACTGGTAGCACACTTGAAGGAAATAGCGACCACGAGCGCCTACCAAGCATTAGCCATTGTGAAGTCCCTGTATCCACGAGTGGAGCTCGAAGCCGTCAAAGAGGGCTTCGCCTGCACCGTTGACGATGACCAAGCTCTTGCCCTAATTGACGAGGTTAGGGATACCGCCTCCGCCTTAGTCAAAAACTTGGAGTTGGGTCCTATGTGAGGGTTGTACTCTGAGACTTGATCTGTGATTATTCTTTTGCTTGGTTGAAACGTTCTGCTGCGTTTTACTGTGTTTTAGCTGCTTCATTATGTCCTGCAAGTCTTTAATGTTTTGATGTTTTGCGTCTGGCTTGGTGTCCTGCATCCATACGTCTTCTCGGTCGTTTTGAGTTCTGGTGCATGCGCATTTTTCGGAGCTGCTTCGGCTCCCTGCACTAGCATTTACTCTAGACCGTTCGGCTTCCATGCTTCGAGTATATAAGAATGTCATCGCTACTTTGAGCGATCACCCGTCTCTGAACCCTTCTCAGTGACCTTCAGCATTCTTCCTTGATCCTCCGATGGCTTCTTTGTCCCAATCTTCTTTGTCTGGTGATGAGGCTCCACCATCTCCTCCCCCGACGGAGGAGCTGATCTTTGATTTCGAAGATGAGGCTCCACCAAATGCGTAAATCAGAGGAAGCCTTCTCGTGCTTTGGGCGATTCGACCTCGCCGAGCTTGCGGAAGAAGAAGAAATGCCTGCTGACGCTGCATTGCCGTCGATCTGATGATAAAGCCATCCCAAAGCTTGTCAGGGCGAGGGATGCTCTTCTCGAGGCGATAGGACGTGCACACCGCACTTAGGTTTTAGACTCCTAGTCGCTTCCTGTGTAATGCATTGATCTATCCATACCCAAATGCGCCTAATGAAATCTTGAGTTTGCTTGATCTTTCCTCATTGATTTTAGATCTTTGCCCGAGTGGTTTCTTTTCCGTTTTCGTTTAAGCATTCTGCCTAACTGCTCTAGCCCCCGGGCGCTGGAAGTCGGCTCATGGCCATTTTTCCCAAACATGCACTTTTGAGAGACCAGAGTTCATCGTTTTAGAGTTTCACGATTTGGATTTTAACGCACTCGGGCTTATTGCGATCAACAGGGAAAGAAGATAAAAAATGACTCATAAGAAGGGTTGCGCATGCGCAACACTATTAGGTGTAGCCCCCGACTTACTGCTTAATTGAGCATCAATTGAGTAGCAAGTCAAGAAGAAAAAACTTTATTCATGAACAACATAACTAATGTACAATATTTTAAGAGTAAAAATGACGTAGTTGCTATATATTCCATGAATTGCTGATGACAACTCCATCTTCCCACTTAAGTCTGTAAGCCCCCGGGCGTGTCACCTCGTCGACGATGTAGGGGCCTTCCCAACTTGAAGAGAGTTTGTGCTCGCTCTTTTGATTCTTTATTAGGACCAGATCTCCTTTGGAGAAAGCACGACCCCAAACATTCTGGTCGTGGTAGCGGCGCAGGCCTTGGAGGTACTTGGTCGACTGGATTGCTGCAACTTCCCTGGCCTCCTCCAATCGGTCAATATCTTCTATCCTGTTCTCCTCCGACTCGGCCTCCTTGTAACTCCGAACCCGAGGGGATCCGAACGTCAACTCAGTGGGTAAGACCGCTTTTGAGCCGTATACTAGGAAAAAGGTGACTGCCCGGTAGCCCTGCTGGGAGTAGTTTTCAGCCCCTAGAGCACCGAGGGCAATTCTTTTACCCATCGTATAGCATATGGCTTGAGACGATAAAAAATCTTTGCTTTTAGCCCTTGTAGCACCATGCCGTTCGCCCGCTCCACTTGGCCATTGCTCTTTGGATGGGCCACAGAGGCGAAACAAATCTTGATGCCGAGTTCATCGCACCAGTTTTGAAATTCCTCTCCGCGGAATTGAGTTCCATTGTCCATGATGATCCTGTTGGGCATGCCGAACCCTACCACAATTTCTTGGAAGAACTCCTTAGCCTTGGCCACCGTAATCGTGGTGACGGGTTTTGTTTCTATCCACTTGGTGAATTTATCAATGGCGACGAAGAGATGGGTGAAACTACCTTAGGCCTTCTTCAAAGGACCGACCATGTCGAGCCCCCAGACTGCGAATGGCCAGGTGATAGGGATGGTTTGTAATTCCTGCGCCGGCATGTGTATTTGACGAGCGAAGAATTGGCAACCCTCATAGGTGCGAACAATATCCTCCGCGTCTGATACAGTAGTTGGCCAGAAGAAACCTTGGCGATAAGCTTTGCCTACCAGGGTACTTGATGTTGCGTGATGCCCGCAGATTCCCGAGTGGATTTCTTTGAGAAGATTTTCCCTTCTTGCTCCGATATGCAACGCCGTAGGACTCCGGAAGTGCTCTTTCGAAAGAGTTCTTCTCCGACTACCACGTAGCTCTTGCATCGGCGTGTGACACACTCTACCTCTACGCGGTCTTCGGGGAGCTCATCCTTTAACAAATAGTTTAGGAAATGAGCTGTCTAGTCAGGATTGATGACTAAGACTTCCTCCTCGGCCGGTGTTTCCTCTGATTTTCTTGGCTCCTGTTGTTGGCTTATTGAAGGTTTGTGGAGCTCTTCGACAAATACTCCAGCCGGTACTGTTGCCCGACTGGAGCCTAGCCTTGCAAGCTCGTCTGTTGCTTCATTGTCGCAGCGGAGCACGTGGATGAGTTCCAGCCCGTCGAATTTGTCTTCGAGTTTCCTCACTTCTTGGCAATATGCAGCCATGTTGTCTCCGATGTACGACCAGTCTTTCTGCACTTGGTTGATTACCAACATGGAGTCGCCGCGAATTGTCAGTCGTCGAACACCAAGGGATATCGCGGTACGAAGTCCATGGATGAGTGCCTCGTACTCGGCGGCATAGTTTGACGCTGGGAAATGGAGTTGAAGGACATATTTCAAGCGCTCACCTGTCGGAGAGATGAGCACTACACCAGCCCCGCGCCGCTGAGCATGAGGGAACCGTCGAAATACATTGTCCAATACTAGAAATCTTCAATAGTCGTGGGGGTCTGCAATTCCACCCACTCGGCGGTGAAGCCGGCGAGTACTTGGGACTTTACTGCTGTTCGCGGCCTAAAGGAGATTTCGAAAGCTCCAAGCTCGACCGCCCATTTTACAATTCTGCCGGTGGCTTCCCGATTGTGAAGTATATCCCCAATCGGAAAGGAGGTGACCACTGAAACTGAATGCTCTTGAAAGTAATGCTTAAGTTTGCGAGAAGTAAGCAATACGGCTTACAACAGCTTTTGCACCTGCGGATACCGTGCTTTGGATTCTCCTAACACCGCGATGAAGTAAACCGTCATTGGACCTTCCGAGGTGCCTGCTTCCTCCCGCTCTACAACAATTGCAGCGCTGACTACATGAGTTGTTGCGGCAATGTAGAGCAAAAGGGGTTCTTTGGGCATTGGCGAGACTAGTACCGGCGGCGAGGACAAGAATGCCTTAAGCTCCTCGAAAGCTTGCTGTGCCTCGGCGGTCCACTGAAAATTTCCCTACTTCTTCAGAAGTTTGAAAAAGGGCATTCCCCGCGAACCTAGGCGAGAAATGAACCTGCCGAGTGCCACCATGCAGCCTGTGAGCTTCTAGACGTCTTTCTAGCTAGCCGGAGGCTTCAAATTTAGGATAGCATTGATCTTCTCCGGGTTTGCCTCGATGCCCCGCTGCGACATAATGAATCCGAGCAATTTTCCTGAGGGAACTCCAAAGACGCATTTTTCGGGGTTAAGCTTCATCTTGTAGGCCCTTAGCTTTCAAATGTCTCGGTCAAGTCAGATATGAGGTCCTCCTTCGCACGAGATTTGACGACGACATCATCGACATATGCTTCCATGTTGCGTCCGATTTGGGTGTGAAAACACATTTGTATTACTGCCGATAGGTCGCACCATTTTTCAAACCGAGCGGCATTGTGATGTAGCAAAATGCCCCAAGCGGAGTGATGAGCGAAGTTTTGATGTAGTCTTCTTCTTCGGCTGATCTGGTGATACCACGAGTAGGCGCATAAAAGCTCAAGAGCTCACAACTGCGATTGAATCTACCACAGGTCGATGCGGGGCGGCCGAGCGGATCTTTCGGACATGCTTTGTTAAGATCGGTATAATCAACACACATGCACCAGTTTTTATTCTTTTTGCGAACAAGAACTGGGTTCGCTAACCAGTCGGGATGATACACTTCTTTTATAAAGACTACTGCTAAAAGCTTAGTGATTTCTTTCCTGATGGCTTGTCGGCGATCTTGAGCAAATCGTCGGAGCCGCTGCTTGATGGGCTTGGCCTTCTCGTCGACATTGAGAGAATGTTCGATCACCTCCCTAGGAACACTGAGCATGTCGGAAGGTTTCCACGCAAAAATGTCCCGGTTGGCCCGAAGAAAGGTGACAAGCGCGTCTTCCTATTTGGGGTTGAGTCCTGTCCCGATCAAAGCCATTTGAGCCGAGTTGGAGGGGTCGAGGATTACCTTCTTAGTCCCCTCGTCAGGCTTCATGCTCGTCTTGGCTTGTTTCTTGGCCGGAACTTCTCCTTCATCTTGTTGATGCGCAGCTGCCTGTCGGATCTTCTCCCTATCGGCTGCCGCTTCTTGAATTTTGACCATCTCGCAGCTCTCCCTATCGCACGTGAATGACTGCTTGACGTCGCCACGGACGGAGAAAATGCCCTTTGGCCCTAACATCTTCAAGACGAGGTAAGTGTAATGGGGCACGGCCATAAACCTGGCCAGGCCTGGCCTTCCCAAGATGGCATGGTATGCCGTCTCGAAATCAGCCACCTCGAAATTGAGATATTCCGTCCGGTAATTTTCTCTGGTCCCGAACGTGACCGGCAAGGTGATTTGCCTTAGTGGAACCGAAGAGGTCCCAGAGATTACCCCGTGAAATGGTGATGAGCCCCGCTTTAGCTCCGAGCGGGGAATCTTCATGTCGTCGAAGGTTTTGGAGAAGAGGACGTTGAGTCCGCTCCCCCCGTCAACCAGCACCCTCTTGAGTTTAACACTGCGAATCACAGGGGCCAAAACAAGAGGATATCTACCTGGATATGGGATGTGATCTGGATGATCCGAGCGATCAAAGGCGATCGGGACTTTAGACCATTTGAGGTATTGGGGAGTTGCTGGCATAACCGCATTGATGTCCCGAGCGGTAAGCTTTTGTTTTCACTTGGACTCATAAGCAGCCGAGCCCCCAAATATGTAGTTGAGCTCGCGTTCCATTTTCTGGTACTCGCCCTCATCATCTTCAGGGGGATCTTACTTTTTCTTTGTGTCGTCTTTTGCCTCGCCCTTGGTCGGTCGCTTGTTGGCCTCCTTGGCAAACCTTCTCAGAGTGAAGCAATCTTTCGCAGCATGTTTCCCCTTGGGATGGAAAGGATAGGTTGCATCCATTACTGCGTCATAATCATCCATCCGTGGCGTGCGGTGCCGGCCTCGCTCGGCCGCCGCCACTAGTTCTTCGGGCTTTCGCTTCTTATCCCACTGCCTGGAGGACTCGGCATGATCCTTCTTGTCTTTATGTCGTGGGTGATCGTCCTGACGCTCGGCCAAAGCATCCGAGGCTGTTGCATAGCAATCTGCCAATTCAAACATCTCCCTTACCGTAGTTGGTGGCTTCTGGGACATCTTCTTAATCAAATCTGGGTCGTTGATGCCCTTCTGGAATGCCGCAATGACTTCAGCTTCCGAGATATCCCTGATCGTATTCTTCTTCTACATGAAGCACCGGATAAACTCCTGGAGTGTTTCGCTTCTTCTCTGGTGAAGCTGGTACAGGTCCCATTGAGTACCAGGTCATTCATAAGTGCCTTGGAAGTTGGTGATGACCTGATCACAAAGATCTCCCCAGGAATATATGGAGTTCGCTGGAAGTCCGGTGAGCCAGGCTTGAGCCGAAGGGGTAAGCGTGACCGGTAGATAGTTGGCCATTACGTTATGATCGCCCCCGGCTGCCATGATTGCAAGGGAATAAATTTGCAACCAAGCTTCTGGATCTCTTTCTCCGTCAAACTTGGTAATGCCCTTGGGGTTGAAACCTTCAGGCCAAACCACTAGGCGAAACCAGGGAGTGAAGGCTCGAATCCCCTCAATAGGCCCATCGCTGTGCCGGCGTGGGGAGCGTCAAGGAGGTGATCTAGCTCGGTGGTCCTCACTGTCACCTTTGTCGTGATGGTGGTGGCTTCTGCGGTCGTCTCGGTTGTCATGGCGGATGCCGAAATGTTTGTAGTCATCTTAGCGCCTGCGGTGCTCTTCGTCCTCCCGATCTCGTCACCTGGCATTCAGGTCCACGCGGAGGTCACGGCTGATGCTATGCCGGGCGTCTTCTCCTCATCGAAGCTCTAGCGGCCACGCATGGCCCGACTGCGAGCTGTATTGCTGCTGGCAGTCTGAGTGACTATGCGGGTACAGGAGTGTTCTTTCTCCCCTGGTTCCTCGATCTTCTTTGGATCATTTATTGCGCCACCATGGCTTTGACTTGGGCCACGATTATGCTGGCTGGTTGTCGGAACCAAGCATTGGTCCCAATGTGTCGAGGAGCATCTTTGATGCGACGATATTCTGCTGAGGAGTATGAAAAATCGATTGGTTCCCCATCTTCACCTGCAAAATGTCTTCATTAACATTGTGGCCCCTAGCCTGGAGAGACTTTGCGCGGGTTTCTTGACAAAGGCGTTCTGCCTCTGCAGCATTCGCAGCATCCTTCTGTTGCTGGGAATCAGTCCGTAGATCTTCGATCACGAAGATGCCGTGAAAATCTTGAGAATCTTCTGCCCCGCTCTCTGAATTAGAAGAACAAAAAGATAGTTGGGATGACCTTTAGATCCAAGTGGTTTTCTGGCGTTCTTCACCACTCGGGGCTCGCCCTTGACCGGTCCTCGCTCAAACCTGAACACAGACCTTTGGCTTACTGTTTGGGGACAGATGGCCATGCCTGATCCCGATGTGAGTGGTTGCCTGGCTTGGAGAGCGATGGAATCACTTTCAGATTGGACCTGATCCGAATCTGAAAGGACGAGTTTGCCAAGATCGTCGGCGATGAAATCCAGACTTCCGAAATGGAACACCTGGGTGGGAGCGAAGGTGGCCATGACCTCGCTGAGGATCGCCATCGAGCCTGCTGAGATTGATCTTAGCGCAGCTCCTGCCTGGCGTGCCAACTGTCGACGTTTGTTGTCGGCAATAATCAAAAGAGGGCTAGGCGCTGGATCCAAACTCCATGGTAGCACAAGACACGGGAATTATACAAGTTCGGGCTCTCGCGGAGGAGATAATACCCTAGTCCTGTGCTCTGGAATTATATGTGGCTAGCTAATTTGTTGATGAGATTGTCTGTTGATGTTCACCCGTCCCTCCCTTTATATAGCAGAGGAGGGTGGTTACAAAGGAGAGTCTTGATCAGATACAAAGTGGGAATTATATCTCCTGCACCTATCCGTTTGGTAACAGCTTGGATTACAATCGTATCCTACCTAATCCAGATCGGTTGTCATCTCCAGGGCTTCCTTGTTCCGTACGTCTAGCGCAACCCTGGCAGCTTCTATTTCCTTGCAGTCGACCTGGCCAAGCCTTGTGCAGTTGGGCCTCGCAGACCTGCTTTGCAGATACCCGTGGTGTATATATCCACACTTGTCATAAGCAACGAATGAATCAATAGGCTTGAATGATGCCTTGCATGGAAGCAAATCTGCGTTTACCTCATATTCTATCATTAAGCTCTCGAAGTCATTACCTCATGTATGCATTAATATTTCTAAGTGTATGTAAATCAAGTCATTATATGTATGAAAGACTATATGTAGGTCTACTCATGTGAGTGATGAGTAATTAATTGTGTTTAAGCTTGTGGTGCTCAAATTTGAGTTTAATTTGAATTTAAAGCAATTTGAGGTGCTGTTAAGATGGGTGGCACTACCGAGCCTTAGAGCAGTGACAGTGCTAGTTAGGCGGCACTACTGGTCTCCTAGAGGCGATAATGTTGGGCAGGTGGTACTATCGGCCCTTAATAGACGGTAGTTATTTTATAGAGTGATATTTCACTGGGTCGAGCATGAGCGGCACAACCGACCGAGTAAGAGCGGTAGTACTAGGGTTGCGGTACTACCAGATCTTAGTTGGTGGTAGTTATTTTTCGAAGTGTGGAAATTGGTTTTAGGTAGGCGTTACTCTATCGGCTCAGTTAGCGGTAATGTCGAGGCAATACTACGGCCCTAGGTCTTGATAATACCGACTTTGTCACAAAGTTATGAATTGTGTTTTGGTTATGTAATGTTTATTGTATACCTTTGTGAACAATGCTACGTGACGGTTTTGCTTGTTTATGTTGGTTGTAGAACTTCAGTGCTAGGTCATGGTGAGGTGGAGGAGACCGGAACTCAGCTAGGAGAGCTAAGGTCCAGAATGGTTAAGGGATACCAAAAGATGATTGAGGTCAAGAAGTGGTTGCGAGCCAAGAAGACAAGGAACCGGAGTGTGAAGCACTGGTGATGGAGATGGTGGGCAATGGCATGCCCCGAGAATAGGCTCAGGGAGGGGTTGAGGTCTAGAACAGTCAAGGAAGTTGGCATCGTCATAGTGAAGCAGTCAAGGACATGTGGCACATCAAGTGACTTTGACCCGTTTGGAAGCGAGGATAGTTCGGGGGAGTTCGGACGTGTGAGACACTTGGAGGGAAGTCGTTAGGGCAACATGGTGGATGACGAAGCATGGCCGATGCTTTAAGTGGAAGAAAACAACCTATCGTAGGACAAATTGGTAATTTGCTCATTACCAAGATCAAGAAGGTTTGGAAAACTATGGTGATGGCCATGATGGTTTAGGTTAAGCCAAAGTAGACATGGACACAAATTCAGACTCATGGAGTGAATTGGGTGTCATGTAAAAGGCTACTTTGAGAAGCGTACATGTTTGAGCGTAAAACCCGTTGTGTGTGTTGGGTTGTTGGGTTAGCCTATGTAAATGTGGATGGTATCCACTTGAGAGTCCAGGTTTTAGGGTTAGAGTTGCCTTCTCTATATAAAGAGATGTAGAAAGAGGTGAAGCTACTAAGCCTAGAAGAAAGATTAGGGTTTTCACAAGATTTTTGTTTTCTTGTGTGTGTGAGTGCACCTTGGGAGTTTTGCCCTCAAGTGAATGCCTTTGTAATCTTCCATCTTAATCTGAAATGAAATTAAAATTTGTGCTTAAGCTTTATCTCTTATTGTGATCTTTCCTCTTCTTGAGTTTTTGATCTTTCTTAGTATGAGTGACCATGTGGTGGTCTATTAATGTTTGTGATGAGTTATTGACTTTGTTTGAGCTTGTGGTGCTCATGTTTGAGTTTGAAATGTATTTACTTTAGTCTTGAGCAATTGGTTTGGGTGGTCATGGTTATACCTTGTCTAGAGTGGCCATAACTTTGACCTGAGTAGTCATGATCTTGTCCAGAGTAGTTATGATCATGTCTTGAGTGGTCGTGGCTCACCACTAAGTGGTTATGATGCTCTTAGAGAGGTCATGCTCTAGAGTGGTTGTGTGTTTTGTGACCTCTAGGGTGGTCTTTCTTAAAGTGGTCATGGCCATTGTGACCTCTAGAGTGGTCGTGGCATTTGTGACCTCTAGGATGTTCTTTTTCTACAGTGGTCATGGCCTTTGTGACCTCTAGATTGGTCATGGGCTTTGTGACCTCTAGGATGGTTTTTTCCTATAGTGGTCATGGCATTTGTGACCTTTAGGGTGGTCGCTCCTAGAGTGCTCGTGACCTTCAAGATCACTAGACATGTCGTTTTTAGAGAGGTCGGTCCCTAGAGAAAATATCCCTAGAGAGATCATGACTACTTTGGAAGTGGACATGACCTTTGTAGGAGTGGTTTAGACTACTGTAGGAGTGGTCTAGTGCTCTAAGGACCTCTGTGGGAGTGGTCGTGACCATTGTAGGAGTGGTCTAGTGCTCTTAGGACTTCTATGGGAGTGGTCGTGACCACTATGAGAATGATCGTGACCATTGTAAGAGTGGTATCGACCTCAGATTCTTCTCAAGGAACCAGTAGAACTCTTCTTGACTTGTTTGAGGGGTGTTTACTTGGAGTTCTTGCTTTCTGTGACATGTGGGAGATTATCTAAAATCTTCTTGATTATCAAATCCACACAAGCAAACTCAAGGTATAGGTAGTAAGTTTATCCTAGTTTTAGCGCAACCTTCCTTCGAACTGAAAGGTCAGAACTTTGGCATCAATCATTGCGATTGGATGTTGGAATAAGTTCCTGACATCCATAAGAAGGTGCACACAAGTTTTACGGGATTTGGATCAACCGATCAAGAGTTAGAACAATTCTTGTTTTTGGGATCTTGTTGATGCTAATGTTCATCTTGATTTTACTGTTTATCCAGGAGTTTTGCTCTTTTGTTTAGTATTGGGCTGATTGAGCCTTTTAGTTGGCTTTTTTTTTTTACAAAAGAGGCTTTGGAAACTCTGCTCTTTTGTCTAGTGCTAGGTAGGGTGAGCCTTTTTAGTTGGCTCTTTTACAAAAGAAATTTTGAGAGCTCTACTCTTTTGTGCAGTGCTGGACTGGCTGAGCCATTTAGTTGCCTCTTTTAGAAAAGAGGCTTGAATATTTTTGGAGGGCAATATTCATTTGGCTCCTATTCACCCCTCTCTATTTGCCTTTTCAGTCCTTCATAGTGATTTCTTCTTTTATTGATCTTGTATTGCCAAGGATGATTGATTGATGAATAAATCCTCTATGGATCATATCCCAATCATATATCCAAACTCTCATATGATCATCAAGAGATTTCTCAAGAAACTGTTTTTTTCTTGAGAAGGAAGGATTTAAGGTAGATCTTTATCTTGTATGTTTGAGGACAATTTCTTTAGAGTTGTAGATGAACCTACAACCATGCATGATGAGTTACTTCTGGGCAAACATTAAAGGCTCATTGGATAGACTCCTTGTACTTCTAAAAGGTTCTGATAGATGCAATGCAAAATTTTGCCGAGAGCGTCTAAACATAATTGAAGAATGGGAATAATAATCTTTTTTTTTAAGTTTCAAGTTTAAGACTGAGCCTGATGAGGTGTGAAAATTATATAGCTTATTACTGCTTTCTTCTGTTGTACTTAGTGCCACAACCATTAGTACATAAAACTATAACTCTTTTTCATATTACAATACCTGAATTAGAAGTATGGGTTGGTGAGAATTCGAAACTGCTTTATTTGAAGATAGATGTGGTGTGTTGTCCAATTTTAGAAAGAAACACGGTAATTATCATTATTTATGCAACATTTCTTTGGGGATTGCCTCTTCCTGTTTGGGAGCTAAGAAAAATTATTGGCTCCCGGATTGAGCTATAGGGTTCAGAGAAGCCATGATCTGAGTACTTTATTTAAACAATCATGGTATGCCAATTTTTACTATTGAACAAGGATAACTGTAGTTGCCAAATCAGGCTTGATATTTTTGTAGTTAAATCGTAAATTGAGCAGACATGTTTATCCAATATCTATGCTATAGGAACTAAAATTCAAGTTGTAGCATGTTGAATATTTTTATCCATATAACTATGAATCCTGCAAAAGTTACTTTTATTATGCTTGCACAATCTTAATTTCATATTTTGTTGTGATATTTTGGTGGATATGATTTCATAGTTTGATCTCGATATGATTCTCGGTGATATGTCGGGCATTGTTCCTTTTAGTTTAGGTGACATTCTTTGTGGCAAAGAACACGATGGGTATCTAACACCTTATAATTATATATCCTTGATGATTTCTCTATATATGTTTTGGACAGCTCTAGTGGAGTAAATGATTCTTTCTGCTATGGTGGGAAATTATGTTTTGATTCCATCTATTAATCATTGACGTTTTCAGAAGACTGGCTAACTTTAAGCGGCCTAACATGTTGACGATTTTCAGAGATGAGCAAGAAAAATACCTTTTCAGAAACTATTATGAGTAATTTTTGAGAATTTTTTTAGAATTTGTACATATGTTTTTCATGGACTTTACATGATAAAAGTGGTGTATTGCCAAATGAATGATCTGTATAGGATTTTACTACTGAACAGACGCTTAACATTTTTACGAACGGCTCTCAATTGATTTTATCAACCATTATAGTAATGTTAACGACCGTCTACATAATATTTTACTACAATGTTGACAAACAAAGCTAAATTCTTGTTCTGATAGTTCACTTTATTTCGATTTAGTAACATCTTATGTAATAGCAAGTAACATGTTATTTTCTGTATAGTAAGAAGTAACATATCTTGTGTAAATCACTATTTATTGTATAACTATTATGAAATTGCATGTACAAGTTTTTAAAATTCTAAAAAATTACCATAATAGAGGGTGAGATTCTACATCCTGTAAAATTTAAAGACCAAAATCAATTTCATTTGAAAGATATAAAATTGACAAGCACTAATCAACGATGAATAGTAAATTTGTTCTTTTCATTTCTTTCAAATGAAAATGAGTTTGGTCTTTAAATTTTACAGGATTATAGAATCTCCAATTCCCTATGTATAGTAATTTTTTGAGAATTTTTCAAGTCTTGTACATATGGTTTTCATGGACTTTGCACGATAAAGGTAGTGTACTGCCAGATGACCGATCTGTGTAGAATTTTACTATTGGATAGACACTTAATATTTTTATGAACAGTTCTCAATTGATTTTATCATCCATACAACAATATTTACAATTGTCCATACAATATTTTACTACAGAGCCAACAAACAAAACTAAATTTTTGTTTTGATAGTTCACTTCATTTTGACTTAGTAACATATAGTGTAATAGCAAGTAACATGTTATTTTTTGAATAGTAAAAGGTAACATATCTTGCCTAAGCTACTATTTATTGTGTAAGGCCCTGTTTGGGAGAGCTCTAGATCCCAGCTCCAGCTCAGAGCTGAAACTTATAGGCTAAAATAAAGTGAATTAAGTTTATATTTTTAGTCTAAAATGTAAACAAGATGATCTACCTAAACACTCTTAGGCCCTGTTTGGCAGAGCTCTGCTCCCAGCTTTCTCTGGGAGTGAATCATGGCTTCTCGCCAAACAAATAGCTCGAGAATCGCTCCTAGAGTGATTCTCGTGAAATGATTCTCGAAATGAACTAGGAGCTGGAGCTGAAAAAACCGCTTCTCTGATTCACTCCCAACAAAGAGTCGGCTTCTCCATAGAGTTTATCCTATGGATTCAGTTGAGAATCACTTTCAATGACAGAATCACTTCTCTCGGAGAATCACTTCTAACAGAGAATCAAAATCGAGAGAGCTCTACCAAACAGGCCCTTAATGTACCAATAGCTCCAGCTCCACAAATTTCTGGAGTTAGAAATACCCTGCTCCACCAACTCCACAGATTTTGGTAGAGCTGGAGCTGTCCCAAACACCCCGTAACTTTCATGAAAATCACATGAACAAATTTTAAAAAATTCTTAAAAAATTACCATCAGTAGGGGAGGTGAGATTGTACATCTCTTTAACACTACCATCTAATAAATTTTCTCTGGTTACACTTAGCTATGTTTGTTGTGCGTAATTGATCACTTACACTCGACTCCTGATTACAGGGATGTCTACCATCCTGCAGATTTTCTCTGGTCACACCTAGCCACGTTTGTTGTGTGTAATTGGTCACTTGACCTCGACTCCCGATTACAGGGATGTCTACCAACCTGTAAATTTTCTCTGGTCACACTTAGCTATGTTTGTGGTGCGTAATTGGTCACTTGCCCTTGAGTCTCGATTACAGGCCAGGGATGTTGAAATTCCTTGAAAGATCTGGTTGCTCTGCCTGTAAAAGCAATCAAACATAGCAATAAATTAGCACCATTGTCCAGTTGCCCTGCCAAAGACACTATAGACTTGACAATCCCCATTTCGTCATTCATCGATCACTTATAAGTAAGACCAAACCACCGGTGCAACTGCAGTCTCTAATAAGCCTTCTTTCTCGCCGCGCACAGACATAAAAACACACTGTTGGCAATTAGACACCCAGAGGAGCTGGCCAAAATGGCAGAGCTGAAGCTTCAGATCCAAGTAGTGCTAATTACATGGTGCCTTGTGTTCCTCCAAAGCTCCTCCGCTATCCCAACTGCACCTGCACTTCCACCAAGCAACCCCTGCATCGCGCGCGAGCGGGATGCTCTTCTTGACTTCAAGGCGGGCCTCACGGATCCTGACAACTACCTGTCATCCTGGCAAGGCGAAGAATGCTGTGGATGGACGGGCATCGAGTGCAGCAAGCGAAACGGCCATGTCGTGATGCTTGTGCTCAGCTCTGCAGGACTTGGAGGTAAGATAAGCCCCTCCTTGCTTGCTCTACGACATTTGAAGGCCATGGACCTCCAATACAATGACTTCAGAGGTGAACCGATCCCGGAGTTCATTGGTGACTTCAAGAACATGCAGTATCTCTACCTCTCCAATGCCAATTTCAGTGGGCAGATACCTCCCCACCTTGGCAACCTCTCCAAGCTGCTCGAGCTTGAAGTAAACAATTGGGGGAGAGACTCATACCTTTACTCAAATGACCTTGCATGGCTGGCGCGCCTGCCAAAACTGCAACATCTTGAGTTGGACAATGTGAACCTCAGCACGGTCATCGACTGGGCTCATTCTTTGAACATGCTTCCATCTCTGGTAACCTTAAGTCTTATTAACTGCGGCCTACGTAACACTTTTCCTCCCCCCCTGCATATGAACCTCACATCACTAGAGTTCGTATACCTCCGTAGTAACCCCTTCAACTCACCAGTCGGAGTCAAGTACTTCTTTTGGCCCTTCTGGGATCTGCCTAGCCTAGAAATTATTCATCTAAAAGATTGTGGGCTTCAAGGTCCTCTTCCTGAGGTTGTGGGAAACTCCACATCCCTTAGAGACTTTGTTCTTGACTTTAATGACCTCACAGGGGTGCCGACAACATTCAAGAGACTAAATAACCTGAAATCTCTGTGTCTTTCACAGAATAACATCAATGGGGATATAGAAGATCTGTTGGGGAGATTGCCTTGGAGTGGATTGCACACATTAGAACTCTATGAAAACACTTGACCGGGAGCTTGCCAGCTCGAAAAGGACATTTGGGCAATCTTCATAATCTTCTTCTCAGTGACAACAAGCTCTCAGGGAACGTACCACTTTGGATAGGAGAACTTACCAACATGACAAAACTAGAGCTTGATTCCAACAACTTTGATGGCGTGATCACACAATTCCATTTCGCAAATCTAGCTAGTCTGGAAGTTCTAGGGCTATCCAATAACACTTTAACAATGGTGGTCGACCAACTTTGGGTTCCTCCTTTCAAACTTCGTATAGGCGGTTTAGGATCTTGCAGAATAGGGCCTAAATTCCCAGAATGGCTAAAATCACAAAATAGGATGATCATGCTTGATATTTCAAATACAAGCATAGCTGATTTTATACCTGATTGGTTCTGGACCACATTTTCCAACACAGAATATTTTGTTCTATCAAGAAATCAGATTAGAGGTAGTCTACCGGCTGTGATGCTTGAAAAAATGGCAGCAACAGCAATGGACTTTAGTTCTAATCTTTTGGAAGGCCAACTACAAAACGTTCCAGAAAATTTGACATACCTTGACCTCTCCAGAAACAATCTATCAGGGCCGCTACCACTTGATTTTGGAGCTCCAATGTTAGATTCACTTGTTCTCTTCAAAAATTCACTGTCTGGTAGAATTCCACACTCTTTTTGTCAATTGAAACACCTAGAATTTGTAGATCTATCATCAAATCTATTACAAGGGCCATTTCCCAATTGCGTGGACAGCTCAGAGGTAGGGAATATCTCAAACGTTAATAGCTCTCCAAGGGCCACTACAATCTTTCAGCATTCTATGGTTTCAAATATCATCATGTTGAACTTAAATGACAATAATCTTTCCGGAGCATTCCCTCTGTTTCTCCAAAAGTGCCAGTACCTAATATTTCTTGATCTTGCATTTAATCAATTTTCTGGGAGCTTACCAACATGGATGGGTGAGAGGTTGATGTCCTTAGCATTTCTGCGGTTACGTGCAAATATGTTCGCTGGTGACATCCCTAGCCAGCTTACCAAGATGACGAAGCTTCAGTATTTAGACCTAGCCTCTAACAACTTATCAGGGACCATACCATGGTCACTTGTGAATTTGGCGGCAATGACCCACACGCCTTTTGATAATGATTCACTTTCATATATTGTCCACTATGGATGGTCACTTTGGAGCTCAAGAATTAGAGCTTTCATTTTTGGTCAAGATGGAACATATATGTATGGACCTGATTTCAGTCACATTTATATGTCCGTTAATGACAGTTTGTTGGTTGTCACCAAAGGGCAACAGCTTGAATTTACAAGCGGAATCATGTTCATGGTAAATTTTGATCTGTCTTGCAACAATTTAACGGGGCATATTCCCGAGGAAATTAGCAAGCTCACTGCGCTGAAAAGCTTAAACCTATCATGGAATCATCTGAGCGGCGTGATCCCAGAGAACATTGGTGCATTACAGTCAGTGGAATCTTTGGACCTATCACACAATGGACTTTCTGGAGAAATCCCTACAAACTTATCAGCTCTCACGTCATTGAGCCACTTGAATTTGTCCTATAACAATCTGTCGGGACAAATACCAAATGGAAACCAACTACAAACGCTTGACGATCCGGCATCCATATATATTGGCAATCCGGGCCTTTGTGGCCCACCTCTCTCCAGGAATTGTTCAGAATCAAAGTTGCCACCAGCATCGGGTGCCATGGACGAGGATAAAATTTTGAGTGATGCAGTTTCCTTCTACCTTGGCATGGGCATAGGATGGGTGATTGGCCTTTGGATTGTCTTCTGCGCATTCTTGTTCAGTCGGAGATGGAGAAGTATTTGCTTCCTGTTTTCTGACCGCTTGTTCGACCGGGTTTACGGGCAAGTCACCAGGATTCGGGCCTACTTGAAAAAACAGTCTGGAAGAAGTTGACGTTACTCGCGCTGGTGCTTGCTTTGTTCCATATATTGTGGAGATTTCAGTACTAATCTCTCTTAATAAGTGTACTAATAGCCCTTGTGATGTACCCTATTATCTTTGGTATGTTTTGAGTCTACTTATCACGAATAAAGATTGGGACTTTATCCTTTAATTCATCTTGTTATTGGCTCGATTCGACGAATGCTAGATGCAATCATAAGCTCATAGGTGATACAACGGTGGAATATGGAATTTTTTTTAAATAATATCATTTTATTTACAAATTACTGTTAGACAATGGTGATTTGCCAGGATTCTTGCCATATATAGCCATATAGGATGGGGTCTATCTTTAGCAAGAGCCTAGGATTTGTATTTTCCTTTTCATGCACGCATGCAATCCCAGGCAGATTGCTTCTGTAATTGCCTCTCGGCTATTTGTATCGATCCCTTTCTCATGCAATTCAATCAATCTGCTAGACATCCCTTCTATCATGGTATCAAGAGACAGTCATGATCCCGTGACTTTCGCTTCCGCTTAACCCAGGCCGTCATCACCCCTCACGTCCAGCGCCACGCCGTCGCCCCCACCTTCCCTAGCGCTGCTGCCGCCGCCGCCGCTGCTCGCGAGAAGGAGGCCGCCGACGCCCGGGAACAGGACATTGCAGCCCGCGCTACCGCCGCCGCTGCTGCGAAGGCCGCTGCCGATGCGCGCGCCTGCGTCCTTCTTGCCGCCGAGGCCCTGGAGAGGGAACGGATCGCCGCCGAAGCCCTGGAGCATGAGGCCGCCGCCACTGACAAGCTGGCTGCGCCCCCCAAGGACGACAACGATCCCAGCCTTGATGACAACGCCGACCATCACGCCATTTATGAGGCCGCCGCCATTGCCACCCTTCACGCCTAGGCTGCGGGCATCCAGAACATCCGATCTCTTGTCCCGGTTGTTTTGGATCCCCTCTCCGCCCACTACTCCCGATGGCGCGACCTCGTCCTTCTCACCCTCGAGCGCTACTCCCTCGACGACCATGTCCTTTCTGACGCCGCTCACGTCGCCGTCCCCTCATGGAAGCGGATGGACGGCGTGGTCCTGTCCTGGCTCTTCGGCACCATCACCGTCGAGCTCCAGGAGACCGTTCATGTGTGAGGCGGCACGGCGCAGCACGCATGGCTCGCCATCGAGCAGCAGTTCCTTGGCAACCGTGAGACTCGTGCGCTTCATCTTGACGCCGAGTTTCGCACTTTTGTCCAGGGCGATCTTTCCATCAACGACTATTGCCGCAAGATGAAGGGCATGGCTGATGCCCTCAGCGACCTCGGTGAGGTCGTTCCCGATCGTACCCTCGTCCTTAACATCATTCGTGGCCTCAACAAGCGGTACGATCACATGAATGTTTTCCTCAAGTGTTCCAAGCCGTTCCCGACATTCCAGGAGGTCCGCAATGATCTCCTACTCGAGGAACTCACCATGGCTGAGGAGGCCTCGTCTTCTTCATCCATGGCTCTGCTCGCTTCCTCAACCATGGGGCTCTCCACTGCCGCCGCTCAGCCCCCAGGGGGTGCCATGCCGTCTTCCACGACTAGCGGGTCCAATCGCCCCTCTGGCACCAGCAGTTCTGGTCGTCATCGACGTCGCACCAACAGCAAGGGCGGCAACGGGAACGCCAATGGCAATGCACCCTGGCCGTCCTTCTACAACCCGTGGACGGGCTCCATCACCATGTGGCCTACTCGACACCCAAAGAACAACACCGGCGTGGGCGGCGGAAGCGGCATGCGGAGCGACTGGCGCGCTTCTTCCTCGCTTCGCGAAGCCAGTTATGCTTGGCGGGCTTGCTTCCTTACGAGCTACCCCTCGCACCGCCCATGCCCTACCTGCCGTCACCTCCCTAGGTGCAGCAGACCCCTCAGCCTGTTGCATCGTCCCCATGGACGCCGTGGTCCGGCTATTTGGATCAGCAGTCGTTGGCTAACTCCTTCCACACCATGACGCTCAATCCCCTCGCCGTCACCGATTGGGTCATGGATTCCGGCGCCTCCAACCACATGACGCCTGACACCGGTAACATTTCTTTGTTCCATCCTCCTAATTCCGCTTCTCCTTCGTCTATCATTGTTGGCAATGGGTCCGTTCTCCCTGTCACGTCAACTGGTCATACTGTTCTTCCTGGCTCCCTTTATCTTAATAATATTCTTGTTGCTCCTGATATTATTAAGAATCTCATATATGTTCGCCAGTTTACCACTGACAATAATTGTTCCATTGAGTTTGACCCCTTTGGCCTCTCTATGAAGGATCTCCATTCCAGGAACGTGATCGTCAGGTCCAATAGCTCTGGGCCTCTCTACTCCCTATGTCTACCGGCGTCATCCCCTTCATCGTGCGCCATGCTTGCCGCTGCCCCTGCCTCCACCTGGCACCGCCGCCTCGGTCATCTTGGGCACGATGCTCTATCAAAACTCACTAGTACCTCGGTCATCTCTTGTAATAAAAGCATTGATGCTTCTATTTGTCATGCATGCCAACTTGGTCGCCACATTCGTTTACCTTTCCATAATTCATCGTCTCGTGCTCTCAAGAATTTTGACTTAATTCACTGTGATCTGTGGACCTCTCCCAATGCGAGCGTGTCCGGTTACAAGTATTACTTAGTCATTCTTGATGATTGCTCGCACTTCCTCTGGACTTTTCCCTTGCGTGTGAAGTCCGACACTTACTCCACTTTGGCTAATTTTTTCTCTTATGTGACCACCCAGTTCGGCTGCACAATCAAAACCATTCAGTGTGACAATGGCCGCAAGTTCGACAACTCTTCAGCACGGTCTTTCTTCCTCACCCACGGCGTCCTCATGCGGATGTCGTGTCCTTAGACATCCCCACAGAACGGCAAGGCCAAACGTATGATTCATTCCATCAATAATATTATACGTTCCTTGCTTTTTCAAGCGTCTTTGCTTGCACGCTACTGGGTCGAGGGCCTTCACACCACCACCTATCTGTTAAACCATCTCCCAACCAAAACCCTCAAACTTGCCACCCCATTCTTCGCTCTCTTTGGCACTGCACCCTCCTATGAGCATCTTCACGTTTTCGGCTGTGCTTGCTACCCTAACCTCTCAGCCACTGCTCCTCATAAGCTCGCCCCCCGCTCCACCCTTTGTGTTTTCCTTAGCTACTCCTCGAACCACAAAGGTTACCGGTGTCTCGATCTCTCATCCAACCATGTCTTGATCTCCCGTCATGTCGTGTTCGATGAGACCTCCTTCCCATTCTCTAAGACGCAGTCTGCCACTAATGAACTTGATTTTTTGTTTGAAACGGATTCCGTGGTCAATCCCATCGACCACGCCTTCCTTATGCAGATCTCGTCGCAAGACGCTCAAGCATGGCCCGTCACTCGCGCCGCGCCGCCAAGCGCGCCTGTCGCCGCCGCTGCGCCAAGCACGGCCCGTCGCTAGCACTCTGCGCTCCACGCCAGCCCGTCCGCCGCTCGCTCACGTGCATGGCACCGTCACCCATGCCACGCGTGGCTCCATCGCTTGCGCCTATGCCAAAGTCTCACGTGGTACCATCGCCCACGCCAACCTCCGCGCCACGAGAGTCGCTCCGCGCTGCGCCGCGCCTTATACTGCATATGATCACTCGCTTTCGCCTAGCCGCTGCGTGTCTACACCGCCAGCGATGACGTTTCCGCAGCTCCCCTCGGACCCGCTTTGCGAAGTTCCGGTCCACGCGCCAGGTCCTGTCGGACCACCACATCCTCTGCGGAGGGCCGTTGCTATTCCTCCTGTGCTCAATCAGCACTCCATGACCACGCGAGGAAAACTTGGGTTCCGTCAGCCTGTTTAGTTCGCGACGGAACCTCTCTCCCCCCATCTCGAAGACGTACCGCAACGCCCTTGTTGATCCTCACTGGCGTCGGGCCATGGAAGAAGAATACACCGCTTTATTTTCCAACAATACCTGGGATCTTGTTTCGCGCCCACCTGGCTCCAACATTGTCACCGGCAAGTGGATCTTTCGCCACAAGTTCAAAGCAGATGGTTCTCTCGACCGTTACAAGGCGCGCTGGGTCCTTCGAGGTTTTACACAGCGCCTAGGTGTGGATTACGATGGGACCTTCAGCCCTGTGGTGAAACCTGCTACTATTCACACAGTCCTCTCTCTAGCTCTCTCTCAGGACTGGCCGGTTCCTCAATTGGATGTCAAGAATGCGTTTCTTCATGGCACCCTAATTGAGACAGTTTACTGCAGCCAGCCCACAGGTTTTGTCGATCCTGCTCGCCCAGACATGGTTTGTCATCTCAATAAGTCTTTGTATGGACCTAAGTAGGCGCCCCGTGCCTGGTACAGCCACTTCACCACCTATTTGCTTTCACTTGGTTTTGTTGAAACCAAGTCAGATACTTCACTCTTCATTTATCGCTGCTCGTAGATCAGATACTGTTCTTTGTATGTGGATGACATTGTTCTCACCGCCTCAAGCACGGAGCTCTTGCGTCGCACTATCTCCGCCTTGCAGCGGGAATTTTCTATGAAGGATTTGGGCGAGCTTCACCATTTTTTGGGCATCTCTATTCAGCGCTGTCCTATTGGCTTGTTCTTGACACAGCGTCAGTATGCTCTTGACATTCTCGAGCATGCCGGCATGATCAATTGCAAGCCATGCTCTACACCTGTGGACACTCAGGCAAAGTTATCTGCTACTTCTGGTCCTCCTGTCAGTGACCCGACACATTACCGCAGCCTCACCGGTGCTCTGCAGTATTTAACGTTCACTCGATCGGACATCGCCTATGCAGTTCAGCAGGTGTGCCTTCACATGCATGATCCTCGGAAGCCTCATCTGACAGCGGTCAAGCACATCTTGCGCTACCTGCAAGGCACTCTTGATCTTGGTCTTCTTCTTTGGCGTTCCTCCGTCTCTGAGCTTGTGGTCTACATCGACGCAGACTGGGCAGGGTGCCCGCATACTCGTAAGTCCACCTCGGGCTATGCGGTTTTCCTTGGTGCCAACCTTGTCTCTTGGTCATCGAAGCGGCAGAACACGCTCTCGCTCGAAAGTGCCGAGGCGAGTATGTATGTGGCCAATGGAGTCGCCGAGGCCTGTTGGCTGCGCCAGCTTCTGCAGGAACTTCATTGTCCCTTGACCAAGAGTACTCTTGTCTATTGCGACAATGTGAGTGCTGTCTACCTTTCAAGCAATCCTGTCAAACATCAACGCACGAAGCATGTCGAGATTGATCTCCACTTCGTTCGTGAGCGAGTTGCCATTGGTGATGTCCGTGTTCTTCATGTCCCGACCACCTCGCAATTTGCTGACATTTTCACCAAAGGTTTACCCTCCTCGGTGTTTCAGGAGTTTTGGTCCAGTCTGCAGGTCAGCATTGCCGATGCTTAGACTGCGAGGGGGTGTTAGACAATGGTGATTTGCCAGGATTCTTGCCATATATAGGATCGGGTCTATCTTTAGCAAGAGCCTAGGATTTGTATTTTCCTTTTCATGCACGCATGCAATCCCAGTGATTATACGTAATTGCCTCTCGGCTATTTGCACCGATCCTTTCTCATGCAATTCAATCAATCTGGTAGACATCCCTTCTATCAATTACAACATTAATACTCGCATTAAAAGAATTGCAGAAATAATATACAGTCGCCAAACCGTGTGGCAAAAATAGTGTGGTCGCCAAACCATTCGGCGAAAATAGGGTAGTCGCCAAACTGTGTGGCGATAATACCCTAATCCCGCGTTAATACTTGTTTTTGAACCCTAACACTGAGATCAGGCAATTGTCGCCACACAGTTCGGCGACTAATCTATTAATCGCCACACCGTCTGGCGATTACGAGTTGTCGCCACACCGTTCGGTGATTGCCCGATGTCGCCACACCGTTTGGCGACCGTATTAAAAATTGGTGTTTAATTTTCTTTTCTGATATATTATGAATTGATACGAAACAAACAATAATTGAAAGATTAGTGAAATATGAATCAATTGATACATCTTTTGTAAATTGAACATGCACATCATTTAGGCAATATTGGTTAAAATATATGTAATTTGACTATTTTGAATTGTAATATGCCCTATATTTTGGAACAAGAAATCAATTTAAAACAGTATGTGAACAACACGAAGGATACATAAACGACCGACCATAAATAATTGGACAAACGACATTCCATTAACATGATAAAGGTCCAATATACCCGCAAGTACGTAACATATGATAAAATGATACTACGGAAATAAGTTATATAATACTACGGAAATAAGACGTTGCGGCGGAAAATAACATAGTCCACACTCTTCATTACAACTAAAAATTAGGAGGGGCATAACTTCACGTCTACTGAGTGGATCGAGGCCACTTCCCTTTCGCCCATGCCTCCGGTGGGGCTTCTCTAGCACGACATGCCCTCTCTCGTTTCCTCTCTCTCTCTCGGCCTCATTCTCCTTCGCTTCCTTTCGACGTGCCTCCTCGCGTGCGGCGTCACATTGCGCTTCGAGCCGCCGCCTGGACTCCTCCCGCCGGTTGGCTTCATCAAGTAGTCTTTGATCTTCGGGATCGATCTCCTTATCAAACCACTGCTCGAATTCACACAGCGGCGGAGGCGACTGCACGAAACATAAATTAGCAAAGTTTCATATAGAAATATTACGAAACACGTATACTTATTACCAGCTGGCGATTCTTCAGGCTCTTCTCCGGCGGGTCGAATTCGTAGTTGCGGCACTTCTAGTACCTTCTCTTCCAAGTTGGCACTTCCCAAGAGTAGACGAGCCTGCAATGATCTCCGCACAGGCACATCGGTGGGACAACTCCGAAAGGTACGAAGAGATCCTGGTACGTAATGTTGCGCGGCCACGCCGAAACGCCTGCCTCTTCCTTCGCCTTCCCCTTT
This sequence comes from Guadua angustifolia, assembly GCA_036346375.1. Lineage (NCBI taxonomy): Eukaryota > Viridiplantae > Streptophyta > Magnoliopsida > Poales > Poaceae > Guadua > Guadua angustifolia. The sequence goes on along the minus strand of JAYEVE010000082.1, from coordinate 12,283 downwards.
CCCTTTCCACTTGCACGCCTCGGCATGTTCGGCTGATCCTCTAATTCTTTTCTCTCTTCTCTCGGTTAATTAACCCTTTCGTGGTCTCGCTCTGTGGGAAGGAAGGCAGGCGGGTGGTATAAAGGGCAATTATCACCCTTATATAGGGTTGCTATTGTCGTTGCTCCGAAAAGGCGGGCTGCAGCGTGTTGTCATTTCAGTCCTAAAAAGCGGTGGGTGTCATGGCATTGTCATACCGCTCTCTCGAGAAAGCTAATAGCGCTGCGTCTTTGTGGCCTCGCCGAGAAAGCTGCTAGTGCATTGTCGTTGTCACTGCGTGTTGTCGCTTTTGGTGCAGGAAGCGGGCTGCGGCAGTATTTTCGAATCGATCGAAAAAGTGGGCTACAACATGTTGTCGAATCGGACGGCGTGCGAGAGTGCGGCGAGAGAATCGCCCTCCACCTGAGCGTAGCTCGCGACGTTCGGATAATAGCTTTTAATTGTAGTTACGTGATACTTACACGAAACGTGAGTAGCTCGACTTACCTGGCGTGGGGATCATGGTGGGACCACGTGATGGCTGCCAGCTGGACCCTCCAGCCACGTCTGGGCCTGGAGGCAAAGGAGTGTGGAAGGTGGACTCCGCCTTCGCTGTGTAACGAGGAGCTGGGGTCGGTGTGGGGGTGCGAAGGCACGTGTGGTGGTCTCGAAGAGTTGGCACGATCGGTAGCGTCGACGTGCCAACAAGAACCCAGCTCCACGATCCTGCGAGTGGCGCTCACGACGCGTCTCCACATGTCTGCCATCTCGTCCAGCGAGAGGCTAACTCCGTCATGTACTCTGGACAAGAGGCTGTTGCCGTGCGCGTGGAGGTTCCTAGCGTGATCCACCTGCCACGTACGACAAACTGATATGCATATAGACATAGCGTCAGGAATACATAATGTAATTTACAAAAATAAGATTCACTACTCTGTAATCGACCTTTCCTACCGCCCATCAAGACGGTTAGAGTGCAACCGACTCGATATTTAGATCGATCCGGTTCAACGGCCACTGTTCTGCGAGGGAGTGATTAGTACGGTTGAAGACACGAACTGCATCGATGAGATAACATCGAGACGGTTGGTTTCATGAACCTGCATTATTTAGCACCACTAAATAGTACCGGTTCGTTACACCAACCGTCTTGATGTTATATCATCGATCGGTTCAGGTCTTCAACCGCATCGAGTCCCAATTAAACTTCTTCCTCCTCCGCTCTGCTGCACTCCAGATCATTCCAAATTCTGAAAAGAACAAAGGAGCTTGACCAAGAGCTTGAAAGGAGGGAGGTGCTGCCCAAAATTTCAAAATTTTGGTCATTTTACTCACAACCAAGGTAGCTAAGGTTAGTAATATCATTCCTCACTTCATTTGGTGTTAAATGGAGCCTTTTTTTTCTTGAATTATGAAGAAAATTTGATCTTTTCCCATGATTGATCAAAGATTATGAATGTAGAGGGAGTCTGCCCAAATTTCAAAATTTTGGTCATTTTACTGCAAACCAAGGTAACTAAGGTTAGTAACATCATTCTGTGGAGCCTCTTTTTTGCTTGAATTATGAAAAAATTTGATCTTTTCCCATGATTGATGAAAGATTAATATGAATGTAGAGATCTAGCTTGATCTTTTCAAATAGGATACAAAAACTTGTTGTGTAAGCTTAGAATTTGCTTGGATTATAATGTAGCTCGCCTTTAATGTGTGGATCTAGCTTAAATTTAGGTTTTAGTTCCATCGATCGATGAAGGATGAGGTTTGGTTGCACGAGTCGGGGAGAATGGTGCATGGAAATCATGGAGTTTGGGATCTTCAAATGGCAATGGTTATGTGGAAAAGAAGAAATTTAAATTCATTTGCTAATTAAAATAATATCGTAAATATGAATGGCTTTATAGAAAATATAAAATGAGTTCAATATTTGAGAAAAGTTTTCAAAAATACTTTGGAATATTTTAAACTTAGAAAATTACTTCTAGTATAATTTTGGTTTTAATTTCCATCAACAAATTATTTTGAAAACATCATTAATTAAGTGCTAGAGATTTAGAAAAAATAAAAATAAATGATTGAATAATAATTTAGAAATTTTTAGGTTGTTACAATTTCAATGAATTTGCAAACAAAGTCGTCGTGAATTTTGTTCGTAATTTTGAATCCAGACTCGATCGACCAATTCTTTTTGTAGGTTGCAAAACTTGTTGTGTGGGTTTATATTTTGCTTGGATTATTATTTAGCTCGGATTGAAGGTGTGGATCTAGCTAATATTTAGGTTTTGGTTCAACAATTCATTATCGGAAAATGAGGTAATGATTATCTTGATGTAACATAATGTAGATGGACCGTGATGGATGTACATGGATCGACGCTCCCGGAGTTCTTGTGGTTTGCAAGATTTTCTTCGTCTTGCCGATGCACACACGATGTCGGGCTACATATGCTGTCCATGCATAGATCGCAAGAATGAGAAGGAGTGGCCAAAATCCAGCCACCTTCACTTTCATTTGCTCACAAGAGGTTTCATGTCAAACTATACCGCTGGACCAAGCACGGTGAAGAAGAGATTATACAGAAGACGGTGAAGAAGAAGAGGAACAACAATATCCCTGACGCCGTCAACACGGTTCTTTCAAGATACATTGGGGAGTGTGGTGATGATGACCTAGACCAGATGTCACGTGATGGAGAGGAGAATACATCGATGAAAGACATTACTTAAAAGTTCCAAATACTATGGGAGGACCACGGAACATTTGTTGTACCCAAACCGTCGATAGGGCCATAAAAGTTGCGTACTCACACTAGAACTCGATGCAATGGAAGGCGACCAATGGATTGTCCGATAAGGGATTCGACGAGTTGTTATGCCTCATAAAGAAGTTACTTCCAGAGGGGAACACACCGCCGAAACTACGCACGATGCCAAACAAGTTGTCCGCCCTTTGGGGTTGGAGGTACGAAGATACATGCATGCCGTAATGATTGTATCCTTTATCGCAATGAGTATGAGGATTCGGAAGCTTGTCGGTGTGCAAAACTTCGCGTATAAGACCAGGCGTGATGACCTGTGAGGTAGAGGCGCAGCGTAAGAAGAAGAGACCTCTGCTAAGGTGGTGTGGTATTTCCTGTAATCCCCGGTTGAGCGTTTATTTGCGAACAAAGCGCATGCCCAGATGATGCTACGGCACAAGGAAGACCGTAGGGCGACGGAAGGCTAAGGCACGCGTTGCGATGGCTCCAAAGTGGAGGAAAGTCGATAGAACATACCCGGACTTTCTTTGCCGAGGATGCAAGGAACATAAGGTTTGGGTTGAGTACGGATGGGATGAACCCGTTCGGCGATATGAGCAGACAATCACAAAGATTGGCCCGTGACTCTATGTATCTACAACCTTCCTCCTTGGTACGTGTATGAAGCGGAAGTACATTATGATGCCATTGCTTATCCAAGGCCCAAGCAACTCGAAACGACATTGATGTGTACCTCAAACCGTTGGTTGAAGATCTGTTAACACTTTGTGGAACGATGGTGTACGTGTATGGGATGAGTACAAAGAGAGCACTTCACTTTACGTGCATTGCTATTCGTAACCATCAACGATCGCCTGCACTTGGTAATCTATCGGGCCTATCTATCAAAGGATATAAAGCCCGCATCCATCGCTAGAGGATACGGACAAAAGTACCTAAAAACTCTCGAAAGGTTGTGTACATGGGCCACCGAGGTTCCTCCATATGAAGGACCCAAGCATGAGGAAGGGTGAGAATTTTGATGGGACGAAAGAAAACGTAAGAAGCCCATGCATCGCAATGGGGCGCTTGTATTTTCTTTGGTAAAGGATCTGAAAGTAGTATTTGGAAAAGGTCACGTAGCAAACCCGTCCTACCGAACAAGGTCACACGAAGGCCATTTGGAAGAAGAAGTCAATATTTTGGGACTTACCTTCTCGAAAGACTTAGAGGTCCGCCACTCATTTGGACTTCATGCATATCACGAAGAATGTCTGCGTGAACTGCTAGGTTTCCTAGATATGTACGGTAAGTCAAAAGATACACTTCAAGCGAAAGGACCATGACTATTGGGACTCAGGAACGACCTACATCCGGAAAAGAGAGAGAAAGGACAACATTACCTCCACCACGCGAGCTACACTTTGAGCAAGGAAGAGAAAAAAAACATGATTAAGTTCTTGAACAGTGTGAAGGTCCCTTGTGGATACTCCTCGAACATAAGGAGACTCATAAACATGAAAGAGAATAAAATCGTACACATAAAATCCCATGATTGTCATGTGTTGATGACACAGTTGCTCCCAGTGGCGGTGCGAGGTATTCTGCCAGATTAGGTACGAGGACAATCATAAAGTCGTGTTCGTTCTTCAACGCTGTGTCATGCAGAAGGTCATCGAGCGAATAAGTTATCTAGTCTCGCATGATGACATGGTCAATAGTCAGTTAGCCTTGAGATGATCTTCCTCCATCCTTCTTTGATATTATGGTCCATCTCATGGTCCACATTATTAAAGAGATAGAAATTCTCGGACCGTGTTCCTCCACAATATGTTCCTTTCGAGAGGTACATGGGTATCCTAAAGAAGTATGTTCAGAATCGTCTCGCCTGTATATTGCATTAGGCAGGTGTCAAGACAGAGGAGGTGATCGAGTTTTGTGTTAGTTACATGGATGATCTGAATCCGATTGGCGTCCTCAGATCACGCCATGAGGGAGGCTACGAGGAAAAGGGACTTTAGGGAGAAAAAAGAATCCTATAGCGACGATCTACTTGCATTTAAACAAGCACATTTCACGGTATTGAAACAAGCAATCAGTGGCTCCAGATATCTATGATCACGAGATGAGTCTACGCTGCCAATACCCAGAGAAGTCGATAAGTGGATCGCATGGAGCAAATGGATCATTTCGGCAGCTTGGTTACAAAAGCAATTGTTGGGCAAGCGATGCACGATGAACAATTGAAACTCTTGGCTCGAGGACCGCCCACAACAATCATATCATTTCAAGGGTATGAGATAAATGGGTACACATTTTACACGACAACCCGGGATAACAAGAGCACCAACCAAAACAATGGGCGTCCGTATAGATGCCTTGGACAAAAATGGAAAGATGGACACCTACTATGGTTTCATAGAGGAGATCTGGGAGCCGAGTACGGGCCATTAAAAGTCCCTCTGTTTGGTGCCAATGGGTCAAACCGACACCGTGGATATCGATAAGCACGGTATGACAACTGTGGACCTCAAGCAAGTGGCCTATAGGGACGAACGCTCGTGCTCGCTAATGATGTGACACAGGTATTCTATGTGATGGACATGGACAAAGAAAGCGAAAGGTAGGAGAAGACTAGCAATGGCGATCACCAAGGCGCCACGTGGTTCTTCCAAGTAAAAGAAGGATTGCCGGAGTTGAGGCGCCACGAGCGAAGAAGAGTATAATCAGATTCGACGAGTGCCTCCTTTCACGGTGGGACGTAGACATTAGTGTCTTGAATGATCTGAGAGGAATCTCCCCACGACGCCGCGATCATAATGAAGGATCACTTGTAAAAGCAAAGTATGTTAGCAAATAAGGATTGCTTTTGGTGTAATAGACTACTAACATACTAGTTTCTCATTCCTCTAGTGGTTTTCCAGTATTTTCTATTCAAATTGTACTAATATTTGACTAACAATATTATTCAAAGTCCCTCTGTACTAATATAACAAGGTGACGATTTGCAATGGAATTATAAGAGTGCAAATATTACTTTATTTCTTACAATTTTCTATAATGTTAATTTATATTACATGGTTGGAAAAAATATTGTAAAGAATAACTTTAAACAAGACATATTTAAAAATTATTTAATGAAACAAGATTACTTAAACAAAGAGATTCAAAAAAGAAATCTTAAAAAAAGGCTAAATGAATCTAAAATTGTAAAAGCATTTTTAAAAATTATTTAATGAAATAATAGTTAAACAAAGACATTTAAAAAAGAAATCTTACAAAAAAGGCTAAATGAATCTAAAGTGGTAAAATCATTTTTAAAAATTATTTAATGAAACAATAGTTAAACAAGTAGATTCAAAAAAGAAATCTTAAAAAAGACTAAATGAATCTAAAGTGGTAAAAGCATTTTTAAAAATTATTTCATGAAACAAAGAGTTAAACAACAAATAAAAAGAAGAGCTAGGGGACGCACGGCGGGGCTCGAACCCGAGACCTCCTGAGTCGATCGGGAGAGCCTCGAACTCAAGTGCCATCGCTAGCCAAGGGAGGAAGAATTCTTGTCGATTAGTATGGGCGCTAAATTGTTTTGAGTGTTTTAACATCAGTCCCGGTTGGTGTTTTCAACCGGGACTGATAGTGCCTTAAACAACAAATAAAAGAAAAAGAAATAAAAGAAGAGCTAGGGGGCACGAGCGGGGCTCGAACCCGAGACCTCACTGGTCGATCGGGAGAGCCCTCGAACTCAAGCGCCACGCGCAGCTAAGGGGAGGAAGAATTCTTGTCGATTAGTATGGGCGCTAAATTGTTTTGAGTGTTTTAACATCAGTCGGTTGGTGTTTTCAGCCGGATCGATAGTGCCTAGGGCTCCTCCCTGCTGAGGTCGACCCATCAGTCCCGTTGGTGTATTCAGCCGGACCGATGGCTCACTCCAACCGTTACTGATGTGAGACATTAGTCCCGGTTGAATACACCAACCGGGACTGATGGTGCACCTATAAACCCATCCGCCGCCTCCTCATCCCCAATTTTTCTACTCCGCCATTGTTCCCCAATCTCCTCCTCCTCCCTTCGTTTGCAAAGACCTCTCGGCGATTAGGACACCTCAGCGACCCCACAGCGCGCCGTCCTCCTCATCCTCGAGCGACCCCACCGCCGTCCTGCGCTCAAAGCCTTGCCTCCGCGCTTTGCCTCCGCCATTTGCTCCCCTCCGGCCTTCGCCAACCCTAGGGTTTGTGCCCTCCTCATTGGTGCCCGAGTGATTGGTTTTGGTTGCGTTCTCAGCGTTTGAGATGTCGGTGGTTGGGGACCTTGCAAGAGTGGGATTATTGTTCGATGAAGATTGGGCTGTATTGAGACCATTTGTGACAACAACAATTTTCGAAGATTTGACATTTAGTTGTTAGATCAATTGTGTCGTGTCTTCGATGATCTAGTACTTGACATTTAGGGAGGTATTGCTCGATGATGATCTAGGGTTTATATGAGTAGAACATTTATTCGTGATATGTGCTTCACAATGTTAAGTTTAAATTTGAGTAGTCATTGGATGGTGGAATGTGATCGTGGCGCTGGGCGTTATCCTTTTACTCGTCTTCGGGATATCCGTGGAGCAAATTTTTGGAAGTGTGTTGTTTTGTTAAGCTTGTGGCTATAGTGAACTTTTTCTTTTCTGTGATGGCAAAGGAGTTTTGTCGGCAATTATGGCTGGGTGATGCTTGTGAAGTATTAGTGTGTGGTGTTGTGCTTTGCCGGTAGTGTGATTTAGATGTTCCTGTGTTTGTTTAGCTAATTCTTATTCTCGATCATGTAGATGCTCCTGCATTTGTTTAGCTAATTCTTATTCGATCATGTAGATGCTCCTAGATTCATATCTATATTCATATTCTGAACTTGATTTTTATGTATGTGTGAGATTTCTATGTATGTGTGAGATTTCTATGTATATGTGAAATGAATATGTATCATGTGAATTATTCTAAGTTGTCAAGTCTTTGGAAAAGTTGTTTCATTTTCACTAAAGTAATGTTGTCACAAATTGGTCAATGATCTTTGTCCCTACTGACGAGGACGGTCTTTAAGGCAACCCGTTATCTGAGAACAATACAAAATTGACAACTTGAGCACTATGCTAGTTGTGATGTCCCTTTTACTTGTCATTATTAGGCAAATCTTCAAATACTTATGTATGTGTGAGATTTATATGTATATGTGAAGTTTGAAATATATATGTATATGTGAGATTTCTATGTATGTGTGAGATTTCTATGTATATGTGAAGTTTGAAATGTATATGTATCATGTGAAATGAATATGTATCATGTGAATTATTCTAATTTACTCGTGAATTTTGAAATTTCTATTTCTATTGATCAGTTTTATGTATATGTGAGATTTCTATGTATGTGTGAGATTTCTATGTATATGTGAAGTTTGAAATGTATATGTATCATGTCAAATGAATATGTATCATGTGAATTATTCTAAGTTCAGATTCATTATATCTGAGAATTACAAAAAGAAAAAATTCTCAAAGTTTAAAGATCTTAAACTTGTCCTAATTTTCTTTTTGTAACTCTCGTATATAATAATTTGATCTAATTGTACAAAATAATATGAAAAAATTCATATATTCTTAAGAATATATTTGTAATAAAAATAATGAATCATTCTTATTCCACACTAAAATGATTTGAAAAAAAAGCCCTGCAAGTTCAAGAAGCATGGATGTGAGGAGGCGTCCGCACACTAAGAGGCGAAGCCATGAGGAGGCAGGCTCGCTTATCATGGACTTGGTTCTGCTTTCTTCGATTTAACCACTCCGTCCATAGGCTTACTTCCTCTCGGTGTTTGCCGCTTCTCCTCACATCCATGCTTCTTGAACTTGCAAGATTTTTTTTTTTCAAATCATTTTAGTGGAATAAGAATGATTCATTATTTTTATTAAGCAAATATATTCTTAAGAATATATGAATTTTTTCATATTATTTTTTCATTTCGAGATGTATAGTATTTGGCCGATTTACATTAGGAACATCTTGGCCGTCACCCATCCTCTCTCTACCGTCTTCCACGCCGTTTTAGAGTAGTACCATCACCTTTACATGAAATGAAATCTATTTTTCGTTAATTTTAGTGCTTCTTCTAGCCTAAGAAACGCGATGGACGATGAAGCATTTATGTTAAGTTTGATTGCGGGATTGATGGTCATGAGATCGGCGGAGCCTGCACCGCCACCGAGGCCAATGAGGCTGCAGAGCACGATGAGGCCAAGCGAGGTAACAATCAACACGTTCATGATTGTCGGTTCCACTACCATGCTAAGCCAACATCCTCGACCCGTTTATGATTGTACCATGCTTTCAGATTGGTCAACCAGCAGCAATCACGTCGGCGAGGTCCAAGCAAGAAGAAGAAGGCAAGACATGTTATCACCGGTCGGCGAGGACGGCCGACCTCTTGCACCCTCGAGGCGCTTGGGCGTTCAATTCGCATCAAGGCGTCCACGTTAGGGACCACGTGGCAATTAGCATAGCAAAATGGGATCAGTCCTCAAGATACGAAGAACATGCTTTGGAACGATGTGAAGGAGACATTCACCTTCCCCAAGGGACCGAAGAGAAGGTGAAGAGTTACACTCTCAAGAAGATGGCGGTCGCATTCCGCACTTATAAAAAGAAGTCGAACACGGAGTATATCAAGAAGAATCGAACGCCTGACTTCAACAAGCACCCAAAGTTGCAAGATCAACTGGATGCGTTTGAACTACAAGACTTGGACGAAGGTCAAAGTTTGAGTGAGAAGAATAAGTTGAATGCATGAAGAAGAATTATCACCACCGACTCGCCCTGGTGGTTACCGCCATGCAATACCAAAATGGGAGAAGAGGGAACAGACTGCTAGCTAAGGGTATCGCACCGCAACAAACGGATTGACCCGACAGAGCAAAGCATTGGTTCTATGCTCATGGCGGCGCCTTTGATGATAACGGCAATGTTGTGTTTGGGGAGGTGCTAAGAGATGTGGCTGAAGGCTTGTGCACCCATCGAGGAGACTTCCTGGGGTAGCTTTGTGCCAAGCAGGGGAACGATGAGCTAACAAGGGCCTTGCAAAATCCAGCACCACTGGACGATACACAGGCGCCGGCGTTGTCCCGTGGAAGGTTGGTTTCGCCAGACGCCGAGACCTATAGGAGTCGGGCGAGAGCAAGGCTCGGCAGACACAATGCTTAGTGCGCTTGAAGAACGCTGAATCAAACAAATGAGAGAATGCAAGAAGAGATCCAAGAGAGGTGCAAATAGCCTTGAGCCAACAGCGCGAGACGGGCCAAGAATCTCCAAGTAATCCAGATATCATCAGCCCCTCCAGGCGGCCGAAGCGGTGCGCTTCCGTGGTGTCAAGCGGCAGACTTGGACAAGTATCCGTGAGATCGACATCAGCGGGACACCTTGTGAGCTGCATATCCAAGCGCAGAACCTTACCTTCAAAGCGGCCGATGGTATGGCTCACCCATTAGAGCCGGGCAGCTTATCCATGGCCAACAGATACCGTTAGGATACTCCAAGGTCTCGGTGGAGGAGGTGCGCCAGGTACGAGGACCTTGACCTCGAAATTCACGGAGGTGACGGGACTCTGAAGCTAGGAGAGGTAGTACACAATTTCATCCTGTGGCGTAAGCGGTACATAATTTTTCGAGATAACATGGACTTGTCCTCTCCATGAAGAAGCCCGAGAAGAAACCGTCTCCTCCCAAGAACACTGTCGGCTCCTACACCACCTCCTCAGCAAGATATAAGCCCGACAAAAGCCCATCTCCTGCACATATAAGCCCGAAAAAGCCCGTCTCCTCCCAAGAAGGCGCCGACTCCTACACCACCTCCCGCGCACATAAGCGCCACAAGAACCCCGCTCCTCCCAAGAAGGCGCCACCAAGGAATGAAGCCAGCTCGGCCAAGAGCTCCCAAGAAGGCGGGGTCCTCCACCCAATCCAAGAAGCTAGCTGAACTTCCGCGGCCGTATGATATGAGCGATGAGGAGATCAAGAAGGTGGTAAAAGGAGAGGTAACTAAATTTCTAAACCCAAGTCACCAGAGAAGAAGGTTCAACTCAGCACGTAAGAATTTTATAAAGGCTTAATGACTATTAAAAATTTGAAGGATAAAAAGAAATGCCTCGCAAATCAAACTACTGCGCACATTGAGTAAGGAATGCCCCAAGAAGAAGATGTCACCGAGGGAAGAGTAAGGAGATGCAAAAATTCTTCAAGAAACCGCCTTACCGCAAATCAAATATTAGGCACGAAAAGATTGAGGTTGCCCAAGTAAAATGGTTATTTAAAATGGGTGGGTCATTGGTCGCATGAGGAGTCTGCCCACTAACGACAAAGATGCGGCAATTTCATGAATGGTACTTGGACGCAACCAAGCATGGTCTAGAGATGTTCATTGTCAAGTTTAAGCAACAAGATTTTTTTTCGGTGAAGGTCAATTTGTTGTCGATCGACTACATATATGATCTATACTGCATGACGCCTCTTAGCGTGAGCTTGATGGGTTGTCGGACTCTGTAAGTGTCTTAATTATTTACAAAAACTATCGTGCACTTCCTTGTACTATACTAACTTGCAAGCCTAACTAATTTCTTATGTAGCATGGAGATACAAAGATGCCAAGGATCGATTTTCGACATAGGCTTCATGGACCCAAGAGTTATCAACGAGACAACCGTTAGAGACCACCCAAGCGTAAACGAGACTAACGATTCAATGCGCTAATGGGTCAAAGATATAAGTCAAAGATATATCTAGCCTACTCATTTGAGTACGTGTTTTCGCACCACCTTATTCTACTCCTTTTCATAACACGATGTTAGAACTAATTAGTTATCTATGTTGACACATCTATGTATAGTTTTCACTGGATTCTTCTTATGATCGAGCTAGATCGTAGCTCGATCACAATTATGGACTCAAAAGGAGACCAGTTGAAAAGTATCAAAACTTTATCGACATGCTCAATCGGTATTAATTCTTGTTCCTTTTATTATCGTATTAGCTCTATTTCCTTCAATTTGAAACAAATTCTAATCATGTACAATTCAGAATCACATGTGTAGTGCATTCACACGGTTCCGTGCTATAAAACGTATGATTCAAGGAGAAATTTGACATTACAATTGCCTCGTGGTATGATTATATCATAATGCTAGCTTTTTAGTTAGTTAACTTAATTTCCTTGCATCCATTTCACGCTTTCAACTTTTTTCCACCGAGATCTTGACTCACCACGGTAACAATTTATCTTGGCTACTATGTATGCGTAGTTTATGCACACCCAAACCGAGTCAAAGCGTGCTAAAAGGCAACAAGGGGTGAGTAAATATAATTACTAGCTTTAATGATGTATAGGTACTCCTTATATCTTGTGCAAGTTCAAGTATTGATTAGTTAATGACTTAACGATAGGTGCCTCAACATTTGGCGGAACAAGGTTCGAACTCTCGCCGCACGAGTGAGAGCAATCCAAGAACAAC